>WSYH01002706.1:57952-80657 GCA_036426205.1 Ascaphus truei | reverse complement strand
AGCAGACAATCGAGGGGTCTACAACCCGCCAGCTTGGGAGATCCAGTCAACCCGATCAGAAGACCCTTTCCCATCTCGGAGGGTTCCTGGTACAAACTCCCCCAGAGACGCCCGTCCCGGGTCCGAGGCCATTGGATCACTCAAGGGAGGTCGCCATCCACAGTATTCCCCGAGAACCTGGACTCCTGTCACCCATCCGGTGGAGAGGATAACCCCACCAACCAGAAGGGAGGATCCCATCCAACAGCGGAGAGGTCCAAACACCGAGCCCCGTCGAGAGCTTCCGCTGACGACCGAGTTTGCGGACTCAGGAGATGATGAGATGGACTGTTCATATGGCAGAACCACTGCCACAGCTTGTCTCCAAGGGGACCACAATCCATGGTTAGTCCCAGCATCTCTGGAGGGGAAAATAGTAAAAGCCATGCTGGACTCGGGATCTGGAAAAACCCTGATCCTAGAGGGCCTAATTCCAAGCAACAGACTATCTTATGACTCTCCTTGGAATATCGAATGTATCCATGGGGATACAAAGAGATACCCGACGGCGAACGTTCTACTGTGTATCAAGGATCAAGAGGCTAGCCTACTAGTGGGAGTTGCTCCCTGGCTACCTGCTCCTGTTCTACTTGGCCGAGACTGGCCCTACTTCGAAACATTCTTGGCCCCTACCCCTACGGAGCCTACTTCTCTGGTGCCGGAGAAGCCCGGAGACTTGTTTCCTTTTCCCCCAGAGATTTTCCCCCGTAGACACCACGTCCCAAAGACACGTAAACAGAGACGTGTGGAAAAAGAGGACTGGTTAAGAAAGGCTGGGACTCTTGGTAACATTAGTCAGCCCAAAGGACTGCAGGTCATGGCCGGGGATGACCAGGGTGGGGAACAGATAGATACGGGAATTTTGCCAGACCTGGATCTTCCTGACTTCCGTCAGAGGCAGAGGGAGGACCCAGCTCTGGCTAGACAATATGAGAAGGTGGTACAGGTCAACAACAAGATAATGGATGAACAAGGTGTAAAAGTGTTTCCACATTTTGAACTGTTCAATGACATCCTATATCGTGTGAATAATGTTACACAAACAGGGGAGGTCATTCGACAGATGCTAGTCCCTAAAGGGTTGATTAAAACAGTGTTCACCCTAGCCCATACTCTCCCATGGGGTGGTCATTTGGGCAGAGATAAGACCACGGACCGCATCTCGTCCCGGTTTTACTAGCCAGGCATACATGGCGACATCATGAAACTATGTGAGACATGTCCTGAATGCCAGTTAACTAGCCAAAAAGGACAGAAGCCGGCTCCCTTGGTCCCTCTGCCCTTGGTAGCCATCCCATTCGAGAGAATTGGGGTAGATCTGGTTGGACCTTTAGAACACTCTGCGAAGAGGCATAAATTTATACTCGTTGTTGTAGATTATGCCACCAGATATCCTGAGGCCTTCCCTCTGAGATCAGCCACTGCTAAACAGGTTGCTCACAGGCTGTTAGAACTGTTTTCTACGGTAGGACTTCCCCAAGTAATGTTAACTGACCAGGGAACAAATTTCATGGCAAAGTTAATGCAGGATGTCCTGAAGTTATTGGAGGTAAAATCCGTCCGGACCTCAATCTACCATCCTCAGACTGATGGATTGGTAGAGAGGTTTAACCGTACTTTAAAAACCATGCTTAGGAAGTTTGTGGACACTGAAAAGCGAGCTTGGGATGAACTTCTCCCTTTCCTGTTGTTTGCGGTACGAGAAGTTCCCCAATCATCCACAGGCTTCTCCCCGTTTGAGCTCCTATATGGACACCAACCTCGGGGTATTCTCGACCTACTGAAGGAATCCTGGGAGGAGGAGCCCTCCCCCTCCAAGAATACCCTTCAGTATGTCATAGACCTTAGAAACCGCCTAGAAATGATAGGTCGGTTTGCTAAGGAAAACCTCAAATCTGCTCAAGAACGTCAAGAGAGGCACTACAACCAAAATGCTCGCTTGAGGGTCTTCCAACCTGGGGACCAAGTGATGCTACTACTACCGACATCAGAGAGTAAACTCCTTGCGAAGTGGCAGGGTCCTTTCCAAGTTCTCCGCCGCACCGGGGAGGTGTACTATGAGATCTCTCAACCAGGGTCCAGGAAGGGTAAACAAATCTACCACGTGAACCTCCTGAAACCCTGGAAAACGATGAGATCGCTGTTCATCCACCCTCGGGAAGGATAGACGGATTTGGGTCCACAGCTTCCAAAGGGTAGTACGTACAATGACCATCAGGTTCCCATGGGAGGGCAGTTAACAATGGAACAAAGGTCAGACCTACTAGAATTATGTGACCAGTTCCCAGATGTCTTTTCTGAGCTGCCAGAGCAGACTGATTTAGTGTCCCATAGGATTGAGACACAACCTGGCGTAAAAGTACGGTCCCGTCCTTATAGATTGCCAGACGGCCGAAAAGACCTGGTAGAGAGGGAGATAATAGACATGTTGGAATTGGGCGTGATCGAGGAGTCCCACAGCGAATGGTGTAGCCCTATAGTGTTGGTCCCTAAACCAGATGGGAAGGTGAGGTTTTGCGTGGATCTGCGAAAGGTAAATGCTGTATCCAGATTTGATGCATACCCAATGCCTAGGGTGGATGAATTGCTTGACTTGCTTGGTAAAGCAGAGTATATCTCCACCCTAGATCTCACGAAAGGATATTGGCAGATACCTCTAGCGGAAGAATCCAAATGCAAAACTGCCTTCGCCACCCCTCTCGGTTTATACCAATTCGCCACTATGCCATTTGGGTTACATGGGGCTCCAGCCACGTTCCAAAGGTTAATGGACAAGGTACTACGACCCCATAGGGCATATGCTGCGGCCTACTTGGATGACATTGTCATCTATAGCAGACACTGGCAGTCTCATATAAAAAGGTTAAGGGCAGTCCTAACGTCCTTAAGAGAAGCAGGGCTCACTGCAAATCCAAAAAAATGTGCCCTGGGTAAATCCACTACAAAGTACTTGGGCTATGCCATTGGGGGAGGGATAGTAAGGCCACTAGCTAGCAAGGTGGCCGCCATAAAGGAAGTCCCCACCCCACAGACAAAGACACTGGTCCGCGCCCTTTTGGGGTTAGCAGGGTATTACTGGCGGTTTATCCCCAATTTTTCAGAAATTTCTGCACCCCTAACAGATCTGACAAAAAAGAGTGCCCCGACCCAAGTTAAATGGTCTTGGGAGTGCCAAGACGCCTTTGACATGCTTAAAAAGTGCCTGTCAGAGGGCCCCGCTCTTCGGAGCCCAGATTTTAAAGAGCCCTTCATCATCCAGACGTATGCCTCAGAGGTAGGACTGGGAGCAGTGCTGTCCCAGCAATTTGATGGTGTTGAACATCCCATACTGTTCATCAGCCGGAAGCTGTTCCCAAGGGAAAAGAGGTATTCCATCATTGAGAAAGAGTGCCTCGCTGTAAAATGGGCAATTGAGGCCTTGAGACATTATGTCGCCGGAGTACACTTCACCCTGGTCACTGACCATGCGCCCTTGAAGTGGTTAAACACCATGAAGGACGCAAACTCAAGGTTGACCAGGTGGTATATGGCCCTCCAACCCTTCTCTTTTGATATTCAGCATAGACCTGGAAAGGACCATGGAAATGCTGATTTTTTGTCAAGAGAAGGAGTGGAGGGTCGGGCTTCAGCCGTGTGGGACACTCGCCACACACAAACAGGGGAGGTATGTGACAGAGTGAAGTCAACTCCTATCAGTTACGCCTGGGAGACATACAGTACCGACACACTTTATCCGAGTGTGGTCGGTACCGCAAGCCGGGAAATCTCCCGGCTTGCTAGTGGCCGCCCCTCGGCGTGCCGCGCGTCATAGACGCGCGGTCACGCGTCATCGGGAGCGTGCGCCCCCTGCACGCGCGTCCAGGGGCTCCCCGAGGGAGCCCTGGTGTCCCGCGATCGCGGGACAGCGGCAGGGGGTTCCGGGGGACCCGGCGGACCCGGCAGCGGTAGGGAGAGCGCCCCGATCGGAGGGCGCTCTTCCGCTGCTTCGGCGCGCGCCCGTCACTCTCGGGCGCGCGCCAGGCTACTGCTGCGGCAGAGAACGGGCAAATGCTCGAATAAACTCTGCCGCAGCAGTATGTCTGAGTGCTTCATCCAGCACTCATAAGGGTTAACTCAGGTTGAAGTTAGGTAGTCAGGATGTAAGCTGACACCTGAGAGCCAGCAAGGTAGAAAAGGATCTTGTTACTAGCAGTAGTTGGCTCTCTCTCAGACCAGAGCACACGGATATATGTGCTGCTAGCCAGACGGATACAGCACACTACTTACTGCAACCAAAGTAAGATTTGTTCCTTTGTTTTTCTGACTGCTTAAAAGACACTTACGGTTTGGTTATGGTTTAGCCAGCCAGCCTGCTAGAAAGGCCTGCTGTGTTAGTCAGTTTCTCCCACTGTGGAGCAGGATTTGCTTTGTTTAAAGGGACAGTGTACCCGCATGTTATGTTGCTGTGGAGATATAAAGCCACTGAATGTTTTCATTTGCCCTGAAACTACACGTGTGGACTGTTCCCTGACCTCGGCTACAGGCCGTCCTGCCACAGGGGGCCTAATACTGTAACTCCTGATTGTAACAATGCTTGCAATGCGTCCCATATTTATTTGTGTCCCCCTGGAAAATGATATTGCTTCAAACATTGAGGCTGTCCTAGAGTGGGTATTCGTATGCTGGTCCATTTGGCATGCCCTCTTATTATTTCCTTGATCGCCCGTGAATAATAGGCCTATGAGGGAACCCAAATGTGAACACCAAACAACACATCTATGCCCAGCATGTTTTCAAGGATTTCAGTTACCACTACACTGATGGTGAAACAGGGGCCTTTATTGATTACCAAGCGTACTGTAACCCAAATTGACCTGATGATGGCCCCACCTAGACCTCTATATGCACTACTTCTCCTTTTTCCCTATCAGGGTTCCCGTGTATGATTGTCACCTTGGCCCCCGTATCCACGAGAGCCACAAAAGATTTTGGGGCTCCTTTCTTACCCCACCACACCTGGACGGGTATATAGGGATGCCTATCCCCTGTGTGCACCCATACCAGTGGAACCCCTTCTGTATATAAGGGTTTGGCCACCTCCCACCCATCTGGTGGTGCGTGGCTTGTGTCAGTCAAGTATTTCCAGGGGTATAAGGACGGGGTTGAGGGCTTTATTCTGTTACCCCCCACACTGTCTTCACTATCCGTCTTATACACCCATGCAGTGTTTTTTCTGACTATTTCCTTCCATACCTTTAGCAGCTCGGTGTTGGGTTTCTCATCTATTTCCTCCCGTGGGACCCCCGCCTTCAATAAATCCACCCACATCTGTTTACGGTTTATTTTAATACAGGTTTTCGTATGTTTCCCTTTTTGAGTTTCCCTGCTTCTAACAGGTTTAGGCCGTTGTAGATCAAATAGATCAGTGGTGCTGGTGTGTTTGGCGTCAGGGTAGGTGTGCAGCATGTGGGTAGTGCTCTGATCTACACGTGGGCCGCTGAGTTGTTACACTCTGTGTGTAGGTACCGGTCGCTTCCTGGTCTCTGTCCGGACTCCGCCTTTCGTTCTGATGCGTTCACGTGGTGATGTGTGATGATGTGTCACAGTGACGAGATAGGACTGCCCATGAATCCTCCGCACATGGAATCTGCACTCTGCTCTCCTCCTCTGACTCACAACCAATGTTGCCAGCACTGTATAAAGCACCCTACGCGTTTCACGAGGACCAGCTCACTTCCTCAGGGGCATGGAATTGTTGGAGAGATAGTTGTCCTTTACATACTCTCCCTCATTATTTACCAATTTAAACCAAACAGTACCAGTGAAATTGGTAAACTTCCAGGGGAATAGTATTCCATACTAATGGTATACCCAGCAGCACAATAATAATACAATAAGAAGATACATTCATATTCCATAGATTGTGGGATGGTATTGTTATCCTAACCTCTTGGACATTGATAATCAAACCATATGTGGCAAAGTGACAATCACTCAACCACCTAGGTGAACATCAATGTCCAACACGAGGAAAGGACAACACACTGAGAAATAACATAATAAGTGTACAAATCACGAGCACTTTGAATATCCAACAATGCTCATGAAGAGGCTTAACATGTTAGCTTAATATTGTCAAGCAGGTTGTAGATTATACAGGTAAGACAATGACTTCACAGAAAAGGCGTTTTTTGGAGGGAAATTAGAGGATATTTATAATCAAATCAAGCCATTTATAATCTAGAGCATGGATGGATATACAATTACAGAAAGCTAATGCTCAGATATTTTTCAGTCCCTAAGAAATTACCCCTGGTCGAAGTCTATATTAAGACCTAAGGGAAACAAGGTTTTTAAATAGTATATCCAATAAGTCTCCCTTTTTGATATCTGTGTCACTCTATTGCCACCCCTCCAATTCGGTGTGGGGCACTCTATGCCCAAACACTCCTGACCCTATGGGTCTTGATTATGTACTAAACGGAAGTGACTAGACACACTGGGTTTTTAGGCCTCGCTTCATGTTGTAAATATGCTCTTCTAATCTTCCTTTAATTGGCCTCCTAGTCTTACCTATGTACTGAAGTCCACACGGGCACTCTAGCATGTAGATGACAAAACTACTGCAGTTTATAAATGATTGTATTTTATACTCTACATTTGTAACGTTGGACCTGAATGTATCCTTATTAGAGCTGTATTTGCAGCCATTGCAATTGGAACATATGTGATAACCATTAAAAGGCATTAAAACCAACTACAGTATAGTAGTTTTAGTGACATTATACCTAAGGCAACTCGGTGCTAGGTCCTGCTTGAGGTTTGGAGCTTTCCTGAAACTCACCTGAGGATGACTGGGAGGAATACTCCTCAGATTGTCATCCCTCAGTAATATATTCCAATGCTTTTTTATCATTCGCTTGATCCCTGGTGCCATTAGGCTGTAGTCTGTTATAAAGGGTATCCGTGAATTGCCACTCACATCATCCTTATTCTTGGCTCTGAACCAGATCCGCTCTATTTAAAGCTTCCACTTTATCTAACGCTATTTTTTAAATCTCGCTCTTTATAATTCCTTTGTAAGAATTTTGTTTTTAACTCAGAGGCCTGTTCGTCAAAGACTTCTTTTTGGGAACAATTTATTTTTAAACGTGCGAACTGATTGTATTCTATCACGAGTGGTGTTATTGTCACAGTAGACATTTAGAAGGGTTACACTGTTTCATTTCTGTTGTTTTCATATCACTGTTCAACACACCATACTGAGGACCAGCGCCAAGGCGGACTTTATCTGATTGTTGGGGGAAATCCCTCTGGATACAGCAATCTAGACAGGACATCTCTGTAGTTTGAGGCCGAGTTTATAGTACTGGCTACGGCGAATGCGACGTTGTTCAGCGCTGTAGCAAGTACATATCCGTCGCGGGTTCCAATAGTGGGCGCGGCCGCGTGATAGCCGTCGTGATCGCTGGAATCCAGAATATTTTGATATTTCCAGCGATTGAGGGGTGACATCATGGGCACGTGAGCGGTTCAGCCAATGAGGGCGAACCGCTCACGGCCACGCCCCCTGGTCACGATCTCTGGTCTCCTGCACCAGAGTGCAGGAATCGCTGTAGGACAGCAACGGCTGACGTCACGAGGTCGCGTTGCCGTCGCCATAGACCCCACTATAAATTTGGCTTAAGACATCCACCTAGCAGTAGCCTCCTTATCAAGCTGCCTGTCAGCTGTATCCATTTACATCCTGATTGCCTAGGTAATTCTGCCTGGGTTAACCCTCTGACTGCTGGTTTTAACTTCAGAGTTATGCTTCCCAGGCATAGTCGCAGTAAGTAACTTCCCGCTGTCTCAGCAGGGTATAAGTGGGCAGAGATATACATCCAGGGTAATTTTTGTATGAGAACATGAGGGGAACTGAGTTTTGGCAATCTCTAAAAACAATACTTACACCTTTTTTAAAGGGTCAATGAGAAACTTAAATAGTATTAGTGAGGTATAGTGACAGAATGGAGCTGGAATACAATGTGGAAGTGAATGAAATCTTTATTACATTTCTTTATTTAAGGCTTAATTATTGATTCTAGTTTAGATAGAAACTGATTTTTCTTTCCACCACCTTTTTCTCTAGAAAAACTGTTACCCCTCTATCTGACCTGTCTCTCTCGCTACCAGCATACACCACACAGTCCGGAATAGTTGAGTTTTCTTTTACCTCTGGCATATATTATAAAGTGGGCAGAGATATATACCATTCTCAGACATGTTTGTGTGTGTTTTCTGTCTATACCAGCAATTCATTATTTATTTGTGTTTTTGCTATTAATCGCCTATTATTGTATTAGTATTATAAAATTGATATAAATACTTAATAAAAAAGCAAAAACCCAGTGGTGGCAGTTTCACCATAACCCAAACCCAAATCACCAGACCTGCTGGGCATGTCCAGTACCAATACATTTATATTTACATTATCTTATTTCATGTATATAGGGTTTTCTTGACTCTTTAAACCTACCAATATGGAACCTGGAACACAGTACATCAATCACTTTACCTTTCTGCTCCGACGAATGCATCTAAAGCACCAATCGTACAGACACAAGAGAGCGTTCTGTTCTAGGATACTGCTTTCTGGGTGGCAGGAATGGGACAATGTACGGAAGAGTTAACCTAGAACACACAGACACAGACCAAGTTAAAAGTGAAAAAGTCTACTGCCGTGCACTCTGGAGAAGGCTTGTTACTGGTGTTCTCATATAGCATTGAATTTCACATGGGGATAATACGTTCAAAGTCCATCCACCTCTCAAACATCGACCCAGGACTTGATGGAAGGTAAGCTCCAGATTGTCTTCCCTTCTTGTCTACTGACCAAGTAATGTCTCACATCCAGCCGTGTCATTTATAATAGTGAGGTGCACGTGTCCTGCTAATACACACGCGTGTCCTTGCTGATGTAGCGGTGACATTGGTATAGGTGGATGCTATGTGAGTTTGGTGATCTGAGTGAGGACCTCACATGGTGGATGCCAGGGGGCTGAAATCTATAGGGGGACAGCTGCCCCCCATATAAGAACACCCTCAGACCAAGTTTACACAACTGATATTTTACTATAAATATACCCCGATTAGATCAACAGACAGGAAATGTTCCATTGAATGTTTAATAAAGTATATTTATGTTTACAGGGCTATGATTTGTTATTCTCTTGTAACCACTTGTTAGGGAAATAAACTAGTCTTCATGGATTTCTCTTTGTAAGCAGAGGTCAGTCCTCAAGGACTTCCCTACAGCGGGAAACATATAAAAACATCCCCAGCTGGCTTCTTTGTGGATATTTGTTGTTATCTGCTCTGCAGTTAATCCAACTGTTCCACTGATAAACAACAACACAAACACTGGGAAGGATGATAATATGTCCTGCTGTGCAGCCACATTCACCTGTATACTTGCACAGAAAATGGCAAAGATGAGATTGAGTTATTTCTGTATATTTACCCCTCTTGGAAAATATCGTTCATCTAGTCAGCTGCACATGGTCCCAGCATTGAGAACCTGATGTCATGGTAAGTGCTTATAATATTACAATGTGTTTTCAGATGGAAGTTACTGGCACATAGGAAAGTTTTGTATTCATGGGATAGAAAGCCAACCTGTTCTGGCCCAAGCACACCCTGATAGATGCGTAGGGACAGGCAGGTTAACTCATCCCATATATCAGGGAACCTTCTTACTTGCTGAAGTGTTTATTTGGGGTAACAACATACAAATAAAAAGGAGGGGAAAGTAGTGAGGGAACAATGGGACATGAGAGCAATGGAGGGGAAGGGGAGCTATGGGGGAAGTGGGATAAATGCAGGATATAGGGATAGGTAAAAGATCAGTCACTTTACCAGGATAGGAGAGATGACAGCTCTAGATGGCTGCTGGTACTAAGAGGCAGCATGCTGGTCTGGGCTGATGGGAAATTAACTGGGACAATACCACCTGGCAAGGGGGGGGGGGGAGCTGTTCATCCTGGTAAAAAGCAGGGGGGTTGCCAAGGCAGCTGGCTGAAGCCAAGAAACCCACAAGGAGTGCTGGCAGCCTGAAGACAGAGAAAAAACACAATCCTGTTCCAGGACACTCCCGTCACCAGATATTGCATTCAGCGTTGTCTTATATACAGTAAAGGAGAGAACACAAAAGAAAATACTTGTACTCTCCATGTAGTGTACACATTACTGTATATACTGTACAGTGTATTGGTACTCATTATCAAATTACAGTTTAACCGTTGATCTAAAGATATTAAAAGCAGATGTAAAGACATTAGGAGTAGGAGGCATTACATGCAGGGCTGGGGCTTTAACCATTCTTGTATGTTCATTATGAGAAAGACGTTTAATGCATTAGAAGGTTTTAAATGTATTGGGCATTTCCGTGTCACTGGGTTAACATAAGAGCCATATTATTCCGCTAAGAAATAGGAAGAAAATGCTTGTTTGATGTTTATACCTTAAATTGATTTTCAGGTGACAGATTTTCTTCTTAAAGTGAATCTCCCTTCCTCAGGGATATAAGGGGCGCAATGTAATGAATCTCCCTTCCTCAGGGATATATATAAGGGGCGCAATGTAATGAATCTCCCTTCCTCAGGGATATACTGCACCGACACACTTTATTCGAGCAAATACCCAGTATGTACCTGGCAGATACCTGGAATGCGCCGCTCCTCACCTCTGACAAGCCCCGTTGTGTTTGCCTTCCCAGCCTGGGTTCATGCCTGGCTGACGGGCGGCTGATCTGTTAAATGATGATGATTAGGATTTAATAGGCTGCAATGCTTCGCGTGTCTAGCAGATGGCATAAATTCATGAATTGTAATGCAGTATATATATATATACTGTGCAGTATTGCAGCCAGCGGGAATAAAATGCTTCAATCCCTGCTTGGAAAATACCTCAATGCACTCGGGCAGAAAACAGTCACAAACCTCAATACACCCGGGTATACCCGAATTCGTGGGACTAGCCGAGCTCGAATAAAGTGTGTCGCCAGTGTATATAAGGGGCGCAATGTAATGAATCTCCCTTCCTCAGGGATATAAGGGGCGCAATGTAATGAATCTCCCTTCCTCAGTGATATTTATTATATCAGAAGATATTAAACATCTGCAAGTTTCTTCTATATTCATCATGGAAACACTTTAGGGAGGTTGTTTTTTCCCCTTAGTCAGTATGCCCTCACTATACCCCCAGTACACCCTCTGTATGCCCTCACTATACCCCCAGTACACCCTCAGTATGCCCTGAGTATGCCCTCAGTATGCTGGCCCCTCAGTATGACCTCGGTATACCCTCAGTATGCTGGCCCCTCAGTATGACCTTGGTATACCCTCAGTATGTACTGAGTATACCCTGAGTATGCCATCAGGATACCCTTTGTTGGCATCTATATACCCTCAGTATACATTCAGTATACCCACAGTATGCCCTCAGTACACCCTCAGTATGCCCTTTGTTGGCCTCAGTATACCCTCAGTATGCCCTTAGTATACCATCTGTATGCTCTCAGTATGCCCTTTGTTGGCTTCTGTATACCCTCTGTATGCCCTCAGTATACCCTCCGTCTGCCCATATGGGAATAGGTGTTATTAGGGGAACGCCTCCTTCACAGGGCCGTCTTATCAGCATTATAGGCCCCCGGGCAAAGCAGTGCACTGTGCCCTGCCTACACAACCACCACTCTGCTTCCAATAATGGAAATGCACACTGTCAGCAATTGTTGTCCCCAGCCGTTAATTGCCTCCCGCGAATCTGTTACAATATTCTGCTTCCATAACATTGCAAGCAATAAAAACGGCAAAATTTCTCTCCGCTACAAGTCGTAATTTGTCTCCTTCTACCGAGTTAGCGGGAGATGTGAATGTTGAGGCGGGTGATCGGAAAATTAGTGTTAAATTCTAGTCTGTGCATAGATTAGCGTGGGGCCCCTCTGCTCGTGGGGCCCCCGGGCAACTGCCCAGCGTGCCCATGCGTTGTGACGGTACTGCTCCTTCGCATATAATGATCCCAAACATCCATTATGGTTACCGCATTGCCTTACCCGGCCAACGTCGTGTTATCTCACGTAACGGAGCTCTGAGAATCTAGGCTGAAGAACATTATTATCAACACACTGACCATTACATTAGGAGGTGCCCCATAGCTGGACCTTAACTTCTGCATGTGAAAGAAGGTTTTATTTCTCTTGACAAATACGATGATCAGAACTATTATTGACTGTCCGGTTTTGTTCTCTTAACAGGCAAATTGTGAAGAGAATCGGACAACGGTAGCAGAGTTTTTGCTTCTCGGATTTGGGAATCTCCACAACATCAGGATCTTGCTCTTCTTGCTCTTCCTTGTCATTTACATTGTGACACTGACCGGAAATGTCCTGATTATTGCTTTAGTATTGGCCAGTCCGCGGCTCCATTCTCCTATGTACTTCTTTCTCAGTAATCTTTCCCTGTGTGAAATATTTTTCACCACAAATATTATCCCTAACATGCTTTATGTTGTGTTAAAGGAGGGTGGTACCATGTCTGTTTATGCGTGTGTCACACAATTATACTTATATAGTGCTTTGGGAAGTGTGGATTGCCTCCTTCTTACAGTAATGTCTTATGACCGGTACCTGGCTATCTGTAACCCATTACATTATAACTTAGTTATGACCCGGAGACTTCAAATTCACCTGGTCACCTGGACTTGGTTGGTTGGCTTTATACTAATGCTGATAATATATATTACAATATATCATTTGCAGTTTTGTGGTTCTAATATCATTGACCATATATTTTGTGATATTGCTCCCATCTTACAACTATCTTCTTCTAACACCTTTCCAGTTCAAATGGAAACCTTTGTGATAGCGTTATCTCTAGGTCTCCTACCATTTGTAATCATCATTGCAAGTTACGTGTGTATCTTCCTCGCCATCCTGAGAATACCCTCCAGCACTGGGCAGCAGAAAGCCTTCTCCACCTGCAGTTCCCATCTTGCATCTGTTTGTACGTATTTTGGGACACTCATCACTATTTACATCATTCCATTCAAGGGCCGGTCGATGAAATTGAACATGGCCCTATGCTTATTGTATACAGTTGTGACTCCGCTGTTTAATCCCTTCATATATAGCTTGAGGAATCTGGAAATGAAAGCCTCTTTGGGGACTTATATGTTTGTAAAGAGAGAAAATTATGTTTAAATGTTGAACTCAATATAAAAAGTGTATGCACAAGTTCAGTCATTAAACCTACGGCTGGTTATATGTATTTCTTGTCTTGTTACTTTGATAGAGAAACATGACTCTGATTTCCAGGACATGGTCCTCCGATAAGAACCCTCCTTTTCCTTTGCATGGATGATGTATTATGGGTGGATGATGTGATGGGGAGATCTTGAATTTAGATGTACATGCTGATGTCCTCCAAACCCCAAATGAAAAGTCGGAGTTCTGCCATGTCATGTATTATTAGTAAATGTGCAGTTACCCCCAATATGACTTCTTCTGAAAGTGAGTTTCATGGTATGGCTTTTAAAGCAGATTACGCCTCTTCTTTCTTCCCTACATTAATGTGATTGATATTCTCAGCAGTAGTGTATAATACACACAGAACGCCTGCTGTTTCCATGGGGTGGCACAGAACTGTTTCCATGCGGATTGCAAAGAATTGTATCAGAAACAAATATCATCAGTTAAGGTTTTTGGAGGACCACAAATGTCACTTTAGGGGGGCTGCACTAAGCTCTGTTAAAGAGGCGATCCAAGCCGTTTTTTTTATATCTTCATTTTTACAAGATCAAAGCAGGGGGTCTCCGGAACCCAATTAATTTCAGCTACGGGGACCGCGACTGGTACTTACCTCCGTATTAGGTGCCAGTAGCCACTCCAGGGCTCACATAATGTCTGCTATTCAAAGCTCCTCGGCCGTGCGGACCAATAGGAAGGTGTGACGTCACCCGGTGCAGTTTCCGATTGGTCCATGTGACCGGGATCTTTAAACTGCAGAGAGATACCGGCACCCCCTTCGGGAGGTATGTCTGGAAGCAGGGGGGCCCCAGAACTGAAATCAATGGGGTTCAGCTCCGGAGACCCCCCCCCCCTGCTTCAAACTTGTATTAAAAAAATGAAAGAAAATTAACCGGCTTGGGATTCTCCTTTAAATCAGGAGAAATAACACGATATTACCTAAGACAGGAACAGACATTATTTTTCCTGATAGAAAAAGTGCAATCACCCGGCGCTCTTGTGTGAATACAAAATGAATATATAATCAAGTGAAAATGTGATACAATCTATGAAGACAATAAAAGTGCACAATAGTGAAAAATATGTAAAAAGTTGTTGATACTATGAACCAGTTCCTTTTCTGCTCTCAACCCACGTTGAACCCACATGGTGGATTCTTGTGAAAGCTTGTTTGTAGAAAAGATGCGGGGAGCTCAGGAACCGTGGAATATGTGAATCAAAAATGAAAATATATGACGAAGCAAACACCCTTTTGCGAAACGCGTAGAGTTGCTCTCCTAGCCAAGCCCAGTCGGAACCGGCCAGTGACGTCATTCTGAGACGTCTCCATGAAGCATGCGACACTGTGAGGGGGGAATGCGGAAGTGAGGGATCCATCGGCTGGTGTCATTTGTCTTTTGATTTTTGACTTTTAAATACAGCCTTACTCCCTACACTAAGTCCGTCTCCTCTGTGTATATCTCATCTCCTATGTCCGTCTGAACCCTGGAGGACTAACACCATCGTCACCACTGACACCACCATCAAGCACTCCTCCACATCAACACCTAGGGGGGTGCCCAGAGAGGCACATGTGCTGATTTTACTGGCAATAACATAATAAATACACATGTAGATATCACCAATTAAATTTAAATGATAAATAAATGTATAATAAATATATGAAAAAGAAATCCGGTTCGGTGTGTGTGATTGTTAATTGGCATAGTTCATCTCTATGAAAAACAGTGGATACATAAAAATAAATACATACAATCATCTTAATCTTTATGTATACAGTATGTATAAATATATACTATAATAAATAGACAAGATAAAATCCAAAATGTATATACCACTATATGAGTTCCATATACAGAAAATGTTGATAAGAACTGTTAATTGGATTGATAAACACAGAATGTATTAGTAATAAGAATAACACAAAAACATCAACATTAATATGTATTAAACAAGATAAATTCAATAAGTAATTAATTCATCAGGGTAACCAAAGAGTATATCAATTTTAAAGAAAGTGGGAGAGGTCCCAATAAATATTTATACAGTGAGGCACCCTGGTCTTTACATTAAGGACCAGGGTGCCTCACGATATGAATATTGATTGGGACCTCTCCCACTTTCTTTAAAATTGATATCATTTAAATTTAATTGGTGATATCTATATGTGTATTTATTATGTTATAGCCAGTTTGTGTTTGTGATTGTTAACATGTCTTCTTTGCATCTAATGTATTTTATTTATCATTAGGTTTTTTCTCTTTTATATATTTATTTTTTGTTTTTTCAGATCAGTTTTTATGTTTATATTGTCAGTTTTGTTAGTTAAAGTTTTTCAATAAAGTTTGTTTCGTTTTAATATTTTTTCCACCTCTAGCCCGGTAGGAGCATCACGGGCTTGCATTCCAGGATGGATGTGTGCGCACACTAGTGACGTCACCTCATGTGCCGAGGTGAGTGGTTGGACATGATGCGATGTCACAGTGGTGTGACGCGTCACTGGTGCGCATGCGCGCTGTGGCCCTGCGGACTTTTGACACGAAATTGTAGCTATATCTAGGAGAAGGTATGTTTTTTACATTACACCTTAGTAAAGTCCCACGGGATGAAACGCGTTGGTGCGTTGGTCATGTTCATCTCCTTGTGAGCTTATGCATTACACATCCTCAGTTTTATTCTTGGAGTTTGCCCGTGATATTTGTTCCATCGGGATTTCTTCCGGTAGTAGTGCTCCTTTGCTCTACTCTTCAATTGTTGCTTCTACACATCAGGATTGCACGCAGTGGAACTACTATCCATCATTGTTTTTCTGGACTTCTATATACCCCCAAGGGCAGGTAATGAGCAATAGCCCTTATATTACTACCTTTGACCCTATATTGGGGATGTTTATATTTTAAGAGGGGTGTGCATTCTGACCACATCTGCGGTAGTCGGGCTGACTGACCGCTAGGTCTTTATTTTGCCCCCCCCCTTAAATTTATATTACCTATATGATCTTATGGATAAATCATAGTGTTCCTATCTTCAATTATATTTTCAACTCTATGATGATTTTGTGTACACACTGATATTGAGCGTCATTCTCTCCACAACTCATCTGATTTTACTACGGGAAAGTGTGAGTTAACACCTATCAGGAGTTTTATCCACGCATTGATTCATCACTATCAGACAGTGTTGCATTATTTTTCCTGAGCTAACGCCTTACTCACTAAGCTAATGATATGCAAAAATAACGTATATAGTTAAATACTATCTGTTTTTTCACTCAAAAGTATGTCATTTAGTCATTTAGTTACATTCTTTGGCTAAAGCCTTGCGAGCGCGTCACGGTAACCCCGTGTGCTAGGACTGTGAGAGAGAGAGAGAGACATTGTATATCATATACACCGACAGTGTATACCTCAAGTAAAACCCTACTCTATTCCAGAACACTGCTTCATGTATGAGAGGGAGAGAGAGAGGGAGAGAGAGAGGGAAAGAGAGAGACAGAGAGAGAGAGAGAGAGAGAGAGAGAGAGAAAGGGGAGGGAGGGAGGGAGAGAGAGAAGAGAGAGAGAGAGAGAGGGAGAGAGACATTGTATATCATATACACCGACAGTGTATACCTCAAGTAAAACCCTACTCTATTCCAGAACACTGCTTCATGTATGAGAGGGAGAGAGGGAGGGAGAGAGCGAGGGAAAGAGAGAGAGAGAGAGAGAGAGAGAGAGAGAGAGAGAGAAAGGGGAGGGAGAGAGAGAAGAGAGAGAGAGAGAGAGAGGGAGAGAGAGAATAACAGAACTATAATGTCTTTACATAAATGAATTGCAGAGGTATAAATAGATTAATGATTATAGACCTAAAAATGTAGTTTTAATAAATTGCTAAGAAACTGGAAGTTACCTAAAAGCAATAATATCCGATGCCTGGGGCTAGTATTAAGGAATCGGTGCTGTGAGTAATGTGGGTAAGGGGGTGGGTTAGGAAAACAATGCTGCATATAGCGAGATATCATGTGAAGTTTCTCCTGCTGATCACAAGATCTGAATGCAGATGATAATAACTTTATTTCATATCGCGCTTTTCTCCCAATGGGACTCAGCGCGTCACAATTACAGTACAGCGCGCGGTGCGCAGCACATAGGAATGTTACAGGTACAGTCCCTGCCCCGCAGAGCTTACAATCTATGTTTTTGGTGCCTGAGGCACAGGGAGGTAAAGTGACTTGCACAACGTCACAAGGAGCTGACACTGGGAATTGAACCAGGTTCCCCTGATTCACACTCTGTGTCATCGTTTACAGAGTCAGCGTCGTTACTCACTGAGCCGCTCCTTCTCCTTGATCATAGTATTAGTTATCGTTTAGCTGTAGGCAAATGAATCATGCGATGAGAGCCCTATGCCAGGGATGTAGGATGTAATTTTAGGCTGCTGCTGTATGTGCATCCGAAGGTATTCAGAGACATACGCTGGCTGGAGAAACGAGATTGCCTACTACAAGCAGCTGGGAGCCGGTGCTGTGCCGAGACAAAGGAATGTGCACTCTCAATGACGCAGCTACACCTGACCAGCGCGTCACTAAACCCTCCCCGTCCCTATCAGAAACCTATGTTAGCCCGACGCACGTTTCACTACGCAGACGCAGTTTTATCAAGAGCAAACCTGATCTTACATCCTACACTGTTTGGCATAAGGCTTTCATCCCATGATTAATTTGCCTAAATCTATTACTCTCTTACTCTTCCCCCTCCTTTTCACACTCTTCCTTCCTCTCCCTCCTCCACCTGTCCCCCCTCCCTCTTATAACCCTCCTCCCTCCACCCTCCCCTCATCCTCTCCCTCCCCCCTCTGTCTCTCATTCCTTTTCACTCTTCCTCCCACTCTCACACCATTCCCTTCTGTCCCTCTCCCCCTTACCCTCTTTCTATCCCTCCCTCTCTATCACTATTACTCTTCCCCCTCTCTATCTCATTCTTCCTTCCTCTAACTCCCCCACCTCTCTCCCCCAGCCTTACACCCAGTGATGGATTTATAAGTCTGCCACCTAATAGTCACTTTATTGGAGGTTTGTGCATGCGCCCCTGAAGGTCGCTTTATCTGAGGCGTGTGCGTGCATCTCTGAATGTCACTTTATTGGAGGTGTGTGCATGTGTCCTTGTAGGTCACTTTATCGGAGGCATGTGCATGTGTCTCTGACAGTCACTTTATCGGAGGTGTGTGCATGTGTCCCTGTAGGTCACTTTATCGGAGGCGTGTGCATGTGTCCCTGTAGATCACTTTATCGTACATGTGTGTATGCGTCCCCGACGGTCACTTAATCGGAGGCATGTGCATGCGTCCCTGATGGTCACTTTATTGGAGGTGTTTGTATGCATCCCTGACGGTCACTTAATCAGAGGTGTGTGCATGTGTCCCTGAAGGTCACTTTATCAGAGGTGTGTGCGTGCGCCCCTTAGGGTCACTTTATCAGAGGCGTGTGCATGTGTCCCTGTAAGTCACTTTATCGGAGGCGTGTGCATGTGCCCCTGTAGGTCACTTTATCGGATGTGTGTTTGTATGCGTCCCTGACGGTCACTTAATCGGAGGTGTGTGCATGTGTCACTGAAGGTCACTTTATCAGAGGTGTGTGAATGTGTCCCTGAGGGTCACTTAATCGGAGGTGTGTGCATGCGATCCTGAGGGTCACTTTATTGGAGGTGTGTGTATGCGTCCCTGATGGTCACTTTATTGGAGGTGTGTGCATGTGTCCCTGAAGGTCACATTACCAGAGGCATGTGCATGCGCCCCTTAGGGTCACTTTATCGGAGGCGTGTGCATGCGTCCCTGGGGGTCACTTTATCGGAGGTGTGTGCATGCGTCCCTGAGGGTCACTTTATCGGAGGCGTGTGCGTGCGTGCGTCCCTGAGGGTCTGTCACGGTAGCTAGTGATAGGTTATAATAATACACACCAAAATATCTGGGTTGAATTGAACACGACTTAGATATAATAAATATAGTTTATTCCTTAAAGAAGGTGAACACACAAGATATACAAATAACAGGCAAAATATAGACACTTACTTAGGGATTGGGATGTTGAAGTAATCAGGAACAGGATTAGCAATTCATACAGCAATCAGGCATCAAGTAGTTGGTAAAGTTGAAGACACGAAAGACCATGAGCATAGGACTGACACTGGTTAATATGTAATTCCAGTCCTATACCTTATCATTGAGTGCAGGTCATTGGAGAACAATTACCTGCACCCAATCTCTCCTTGCCACCTCACCTGAGGGGCACCGTAATACCTGCCCACTGGGTGGGTATTATTCTAATCAGGGGCTTATTTCCTTAGCCCCCCTCCCACAAGACTGGTGTCTTAAAGTCTGGTTTGGACAGGAAAGCCTTTGTCCCAAGGTGTGAATTATAACACTTATCATCAAGTACCCACGTCCTGCTTTCTTTTGTGCTCACATTCACAAGCAGGGTGGGGGAGTCTTTGATCAGGGGTTTATTGTAGACCACTTGTCTTCCTCCCTGAGCATTACCATACCATATGGGCTCTGAGTTTTTATACCAGACCCAAAATACAATTCATTCTTTAATTTCTTGTCATATTAAAATAATCCGTTCTGTGGGTCTGAGTGGGCTGAAATTTGCCAGGTCCTCATGCCGGAGGACCTTTACAATAGTTGCCAAGTTTCAGCCATCCATGACCCCCAGAACCGGAGATACAAAAAAACAAGTTAAAATCCCCTATTAACTTTAATGCAGGATTCCCCGCCATAGCTAAAATAAATCTCTGCTTTTCACTCTCCCATTGAAATCAACGGGCTCCGCCGCTATAGGCTTTCAATGGAGCAATTCCGCCGCTGAAGTCAATGGGCTCCGCCGCTATAGTCTTTCAATGGAGCAACTCCGCCATTGAAGTCTATGGGCTCTGCCGCTATAGTCTTTCAATGGACTAACTCCATCATTGAAGTCTATAGGAAAACCACAATTCTTTACATTTGCCCATACTCCGTCTGGTTGATCGGAGAGGGCTGGAAATGGCCATTCAGTCATGCCGGAACAGTGACTACATGCGACCCAAATCCCAGCCCTCTGGTCCTCACAGAACCGGAGATCTGGGCTTACACATTTTACACTTTCGGACTTAGCCGTTTTAACGCCACGCGGCTTTTCCCCCATTGGAATCAATATGGCCGGCGCCACCATAGACAATGCATGGGCCGGCGCCGCCATAGGATTCAATGGGACCTCCGCTCCGCCATTATAGTCAATGGCGCGACCCTTTACGGGGGTCCCTCATTCCCGGACCCGGTGGTGGTCGAGTGTGGGGGTGCCTAGGGTCTAGGGGCAAAAATAATTTTATTTCTGGGTGCCCTAGAACCTAAGTTTCCCACGCCAATTGTATTTGAACTTGAACTCAGTGTGATCACAGCTCTCTTTCAGATATTGTATTTGCTCTTGCGGTCTGCGGTTTGGATGGCTGCCAACCCATTCCTGGAGGTCGTCGTCGAGGAATCTCCATTGAAATGAATGGCTCCATTGACTTACAATGGGGAACCACCGCTCCTCCTCTCGGGCGCCACCTGCAGGTCTTCTACCGAAACGGGCCCAAATCGCTGGAATCTCCATAAGGTTGCATTGGGCTGCAATGGCGACCTATGGAGAGCTGCAAAATGAGCCTGAAAAGGCGGGAAAATGGAACAAAGGGCTATAAACACTGAATTAACATTAACCCTTTCCCTCCCGCATCAATCCCAGTGTATGTGTTGGTGCAAACACTGGAATGGGAACAATACATATTTAAAGGGGAATACACATTTGGGTACCGAAGCAGGGTAAAAACACATTACTGGACCGCAGTCCAGTTGTATTGTATTGTATTGTATGTCTTTATTTATATAGCGCCATTAATGTACATAGCGCTTCACAGTAGTAATACATGGGGTAGTCAAATAAATAACAGATAATATAAATAACAGATCATGGGAATAAGTGCTTTAGACATAAAAGTAACATTAAGGAAGAGGAGTCCCTGCCCTGAGGAGCTTACAGTCTAATTGGTAGGTAGGGAGAACGTACAGAGACAGTAGGAGGGAGTTCTGGTGAGTGCGTCTGCAGGGGGCCAAGCTTATGTATCATGTGTTCAGAATATCCACAGTGCTATTCATATGCTTCTTTAAACAAGTGTGTCTTAAGGTGGGTCTTAAAGGTGGACAGAGAGGGTGCAAGTCGGGTACTGAGGGGAAGGGCATTCCAGAGGTGTGGGGCAGTCAGTGAAAAAGGTTTAAGGCGGGAGAGGGCTTTAGATACAAAGGGGGGTAAAAAGAAGACATCCTTGAGAAGAACACAAGAGTCTCGATGGTGCATAACGAGAAATTAGGGCAGAGATGTAAGGAGGGGCAGAAGAGTGTAAAGCTTTAAAAGTGAGGAGAAGAATGGAGTGTGAGATGCAGGATTTGATCGGAAGCCAGGAGAGGGATTTCATGAGGGTAGATGCTGAGACAGATCTAGGAAAGAGTAGAGTGATTCTGGCAGCAGCGTTTAGGATAGATTGTAGGGGAGACAGGTGAGAGGCAGGAAGGCCGGACAGCAGGAGGTTACAGTAATCAAGACGGGAGAGAATGAGGGCCTGAGTCAGAGTTTTAGCAGTCGAGCAACAGAGGAAAGGGCGTATCTTAGTTATATTGCGGAGGAAAATGTGACAGGTTTTAGAAATGTTTTGAATGTGAGGGGCGAATGTGAGAGAGGAGTCGAGTGTGACCCCTAGGCAGCGTGCTTGGGCTACTGGGTGAATGATGGTAGTTCCAACAGTAAAGTGGAAGGAGGTAGTAGGGCCAGGTTTGGGAGTAAGTATGAGGAGCTATGTTTTAGCCATGTTGAGTTTAAGGCGACGGAGGGCCATCCAGGATGATATAGCAGAGAGACATTCAGAAACTTTGGTTTGCACAGCAGTTGTAAGGTCAGGTGTTGAAAAGTATATTTGTGTGTCGTCAGCATAGAGGTGATAATTAAACCCAAAAGATGTTATTAGGTCACCTAGAAAGAGTGTGTACAGAGAAAAGAGAAGAGGTCCCAGGACAGAGCCCTGAGGTACCCCCACAGAGAGATCGATAGAGGAGGAGGTGTTAGCAGAAGAGACACTGAAAGTACGATGGGAGAGGTAGGATGAGATCCAGGATAGAGCTTTGTTCCGAATACCAAGAGTATGGAGAATGTGAAGGAGAAGAGAGGGTGGTCCACGGTGTCAAATGCTGCAGAGAGGTCGAGTAATATGAGCAGAGTGTAATGACCTCTGTCTTTGGCAGCATGGAGGTCGTCAGTTATTTTAGTCAGGGCTGTTTCCGTATAGTGAGCAGTGCGGAAGCCAGATTGTAGAGGGTCTAGGAGAGAATAGGTGTTGAGAAAATGGAGCAAGCGAGAGAATACAAG
>WSYH01002706.1:9620-57870 GCA_036426205.1 Ascaphus truei | reverse complement strand
GGAGAAGAATGGAGTGTGAGATGCAGGATTTGATCGGAAGCCAGGAGAGGGATTTCATGAGGGTAGATGCTGAGACAGATCTAGGAAAGAGTAGAGTGATTCTGGCAGCAGCGTTTAGGATAGATTGTAGGGGAGACAGGTGAGAGGCAGGAAGGCCGGACAGCAGGAGGTTACAGTAATCAAGACGGGAGAGAATGAGGGCCTGAGTCAGAGTTTTAGCAGTCGAGCAACAGAGGAAAGGGCGTATCTTAGTTATATTGCGGAGGAAAATGTGACAGGTTTTAGAAATGTTTTGAATGTGAGGGGCGAATGTGAGAGAGGAGTCGAGTGTGACCCCTAGGCAGCGTGCTTGGGCTACTGGGTGAATGATGGTAGTTCCAACAGTAAAGTGGAAGGAGGTAGTAGGGCCAGGTTTGGGAGTAAGTATGAGGAGCTATGTTTTAGCCATGTTGAGTTTAAGGCGACGGAGGGCCATCCAGGATGATATAGCAGAGAGACATTCAGAAACTTTGGTTTGCACAGCAGTTGTAAGGTCAGGTGTTGAAAAGTATATTTGTGTGTCGTCAGCATAGAGGTGATAATTAAACCCAAAAGATGTTATTAGGTCACCTAGAAAGAGTGTGTACAGAGAAAAGAGAAGAGGTCCCAGGACAGAGCCCTGAGGTACCCCCACAGAGAGATCGATAGAGGAGGAGGTGTTAGCAGAAGAGACACTGAAAGTACGATGGGAGAGGTAGGATGAGATCCAGGATAGAGCTTTGTTCCGAATACCAAGAGTATGGAGAATGTGAAGGAGAAGAGAGGGTGGTCCACGGTGTCAAATGCTGCAGAGAGGTCGAGTAATATGAGCAGAGTGTAATGACCTCTGTCTTTGGCAGCATGGAGGTCGTCAGTTATTTTAGTCAGGGCTGTTTCCGTATAGTGAGCAGTGCGGAAGCCAGATTGTAGAGGGTCTAGGAGAGAATAGGTGTTGAGAAAATGGAGCAAGCGAGAGAATACAAGTCGTTCAAGGAGTTTAGAGGCAGAAGGCAGGAGGGAGACAGGTCGATAGTTAGAAAGACAGGTAGGATCAAGCTTGGTGTTTTTGAGTAATGGTATAACTGTTGCATGTTTGAAGGAGGATGGAAAGGTTCCAGAGCAGAGGGAGGAGTTAAAAATGTGTGTGAGCGTAGGGATTATAGTAGGAGCAAGAGGTTTTAGGAGATGGGAGGGAATGGGGTCAAGAGGGCAAGTGGTAGAGGGAGAAGAGGCGATCAACAGTGACACATCCTCCTCTGAGACAGTGGAAAAAGAGTCAAGGAAGGCATGAGGAGAGTTAGGAAGAAGTGTAGGATAGGAGGAAGAAACAGAGGGGATGTTCTGCTGTATGGATTCCACCTTTTCCTTAAAATAGTCAGCAAAGTCCTGAGCGGAGATGGAGGAAGAAGAGGCGGCTGAGGGTGGTTTGAGTAGAGTCAAAGACAGAGAAGAGTCGGCGTGGGTTAGACTTGTGCGTGTTGATTAGTGAAGAAAAGTAGACTTGTTTAGCTTGCGAGAGGGTATAGTTGAAACAGGATAGCATACATTTGTAGTGAAGGAAGTCTGCGAGAGTATGAGATTTCCTCCAGAGGCGTTCGGAGGAATGAGTGGAGGAACGCAGCATGCACGTGTGGGAATTTAGCCAGGGTCTAGGGTTAGAAGGGCGAGTGCGGCAGAGAGAAAGCGGGGCATGTAGATCAAGAGAGGAGGACAAGGCAGAGTTGTAGTTCCTGACCAGGTTGTAAGGGTCTGTAACCCCTTGCTTCCCAAGTGAGAGCAGGGGGTGGCCAAATGGGGTGTAACCCCTTTAATACCGGGCCAAACCCCCTCTCCCATGACAGGGTCACTTTATCGGAGGTGTGTGCATGTGTCCCTGAAGGTCACTTTATTGGAGGTGTGTGCGTGTGTCCCTGAGGGTCACTTTATCAGAGGCGTGTGCATGCGTCCCTGAAGGTGACATTACCAGAAGCATGTGCATGCATCCCTGTGGGTCACTTTATCGGAGGAGTGTGCGTGTGCGTCCTTGAGGGTCACTTTATCGGAGGCGTGTGGCTTTAGGCTTTGAGGTAGGTTACTGGTGGTGCCTGAGACTTTTCAAATGGGTGAACCAATTTTTTATCCCGATATCGGCTCATCATGTCAATTAATTTCACTTCATTTTAGGTACCAATCTCTACAAGACAGGGGCTCATTATACCCAAAGAATGATATGTACAGCACTGTGTATCCTAACAGCAGCAATCTGCCCCAAATGAAATTATTGTGCTTGTTTAACTTTATGTGAACCCGAGGATTTAATTTAATTTCTTACTTTTGCCAATACTTGTGAGGAAAAACCAAGGTGGAGTCACCAATCTGGAAGCTGCAGTGTCATCTAATGATGATGTCTGTCCTGGAATAAGAATCATATTTCTGTTTGACCCCCCCTTGCAGCTTCTGCTTGTCAGTTCCTTATTTCAGCTGCATGTATATTGGCTGTGAACACACACACTGTGCCTGTGTGATATATACAATGTTGCCATCCCTGCCTCTGTGCATGTAGTCAGTGGGTTGCTATAGTAACCTCTGAGATCTTTCTCAGAATGGGCTATTCTGCCCTCCCCCCTGTCTTGCTGACAGTTAGTCTGTCCCTAGACTATTCCTGTTACCCAGATTCCCCCACACTTTCTTTTCATTCCTGACTCTGGCTGAGTGAGTACCCTTCTATCATACACTCCTCTTGGCAAGGCCATCTCCTTTTTACCTGCCCTTAACTACAAAGCACCTATAAAGAAGCACTCTCCCATCCCTACATAACATCCACAAGTGCCTGCATATATTGACACCTTTCCAATAAAGTGAAGAAAACATAGCAGGACTTGGGGCCTCATGCAGTAAGCCCCGATACAAAATTTTCGGCACGAATTGCGAAAAGGCTTTTTTTGGGCGATTTGCCCTCGCAGTATTCAGTAAGGGCCGAATCCTTCCGATCCCTGCCGAAGCACTGCGAAAGCAAAGCTGCCGATGACCTGTGGCGATACAGCCTGGCTCCCGATAAGGCTCCCGATAAGCCTTTGGTGCCTATAGATGTTTGCAGCTGAGAGAGACAAGCCGCTCTCTCAGCGCAAACATCGGCACCAAAAAAAGTATTTAAAAACAACTTATACTCATAGTGTACATGTGCAGGGGGTCTTCGGAGCTGAACCGCGTTGGTTTGAGGTCCGGGGACCCCCTGCCCCTGGAGATACAGGCCCCTTTATGAGGTGCCGGTATCCCTCGGCGTTTAAAGGTCCCGATCACGTGACCGCGACCTGTAAACAAACCAGAGGGATACCGGCACCCCCTAAATGGGCCTGTACTCGGGGGCAGGGGTCCCCGGACCCAAACAACGCGGTTCTGCTCCGAGACCCTCTGCACATGTAACATATAATAAAACCACACACACAATAAAGACTCGTTCCTTACCTTGGCGGCTATGTGCAACGGTAATGAACAGCATGATAATGTCTTTTTAATTATACTGTACAGTGCGCAGGGGGTCCCCGAGCTGAACCGCATTGCTTTGTGGAGCAGGGACCCCTGCTTCCCGAATTACAGGCCCCGTATGTGTCACGGGTGGCAGTGTCGCCGCCATGTTATAGCGGTCCCCGCAATAACATGGCGTCCACACTGTAACGATGGCCCAAACCGGGGCCTGTAACCTGAGGCAGGGGGTCTCTGAGCCACAAATAAATCGCTTCAGCTCAGGGGGCCTCCTGCTTCCGCACAATATTATTAAAATACTTTAATGCTGCTTCATTACCATAGCGGATAGCCGCTAGGCAATGAAGGGTTAACGCATAGTAGCATGTTTATTGGACAATATCCGCCAATAAACATAGCAGCATACCCAACATACAGTATAGTAATGGGCCGACTACTATTATCCACAAATGGATAATAGTGCAGTTGTCCATTTAATAAATACAACAAATAAAGACTTTAAATACATATAGCCTCACCCATGTCCCACTGCCACATGAAGGCCATCCTCATCTTCATCTGCCCATGCCCCATCCGCTTCTCCAAAACAACACAAGAATTACAACACCAAATTATGTCCCCTACCCCTTAATCACCATAGCTTTTATTACCGCTCAGTATTAAGGGTTAAGCCACCATCACCCACATACCCTCCCCCCAAAGCCCCCCACACCACCTCACCCAATACACCAAGGGAGTCCTAACACATACCCTTGGGCCTAATACCCCCCCCCCAGCACATACAGTACATATATGTGCCAAATAACTATTATCCCATGGATAATACATTATTGGCCATTATTAAACACATCAATACCGTTAAAATGTAAAGAAAAATTGTACTAACCTCATCAATAAGAAGTCTCCGTCGCCAGCATCATCTTGGGGTCCGTTGCCAACATTATAAATACCACAACATTTGAATATCATTAACATAACACTGAACCCCTTAATCACCTTATCGGGTACTAACCGGAAAGGTAATTAAGGGGTGAAGCCATCCTGCAATGCCTACAACGTTTATGCATACATCCTCAGTGAAATAAATACCCATTGCCTACCCAAATTCCATTTAATCATTCAATCTGTGTAGCTCACATGCCTCATTAAAACATTGCATTTACAGTGTATATCATGTAGCATAACATGTAAACTGCATGTACACACGCTGCAAATCAATGTTACAATACAATAATCCCACTCAAATCGCCATACATCACAAGAAGTATATTATTTAATCAATAAAACTCACCACAATATGTACCACACATCACTTACATTCCCTAACATAAAATACCATCCATACCAATTACACAATGACTAAAGCATCCTACAGAGAACAACTTCAAACGATAGAAAAGTACACAACAATTCACTATACTAAAGCAAGGCTTTCCATACCTACTGTACGCCTGAGCCCAAACTTACATCTGTCTAAAATAAAACATTTAGCACACATCAATGCATAGCCACAATGATAACAATACAGAATAAGAAGCTTTACACAACACTATCATTTCTTACCCTGTATATATATCTTGTACACATACATACAGACATACATACATTGGGAAGAAATGATATGCTTATAAAAAATGAAACATGAACAAAAGCAACAAAAAAACAGTTAAATTAGAACTTTTCTTTATTTAACTTCCATTACTTGCCCCACCGACTCCCGTTGATCACTTACTACCCCGTACCATCCACGACACCATCCACGAACACCATCCCGCACCATCCAGAAAAATCCCGAACCAAACAGTAACCAATCCAAGAACATTGCAGGAACCAATCCAAGAACAAGTGCAGGAACCAATCCAGGAACCAAGCCACGAAGAAATCCACGAAACATCCACGACACGATCCAGGAACAGAAACCATAAAAGAAAAAAACATTAACATTAAACATTAAATATACACCATGACAATCAAGGGTTGTACAGTTTATTCTTATGAATCTGTTAAATACCTGTTCCGGGGTCTTCTTGACGTCCGGTGCCACGCCCTGTTCTCAATCTTCAGAGAGGTCGTCCTCCTCCTCGGCTCTGCCTTCAAAATGAAGACGACATAGGCTTTTAAAGGCCTATGACGCCACTTTGTCGTCATATGGTTTCCCACGGCCCTGATTGGCCGTGAAAACCATGTGTTTTGGCCGATGTCAAAAATTGATGACGTCACTTAAAGGCAATGCCGCACATCAATCAGCAATCATAATGTCTTGGCTGCTTTGCCTTAAGAAAACGTCATGAAATGACACATGGCCGACTCACCTGGTACTTGAACCATCAATTAGGGATGGGTTCCAACGCTCGGATTGGCTCGTTACCATGGTGAGTCCGGCCATTGTGCATTTCATGACTGTCTTAGGCAAATAGCAGCAAAGCCATTCTGATTGGCTGTGCGGCTTTGCCTTTAAGTGACGTCATCAAATTTTTTGACATCTCAAAACACATGGGTTTTCACGGCCCAATCAGGGCCGTGGACCATATACACCAAATGTGGACGTCATAGGCCTTTAAAACCCTATGTCTTTCATTTTGAAGGCAGACGCCGAGGAGGACGGACTCCTCCTAAGATTGAAGACCAGGGTGGCACCGGACGTCAAGAAGACCCCGGAACAATTTAATACAGATTCACTAAGAATAAACTATACAACCCTTGATTGTCATGTTTATTTTTTAATGTTTAATTGTTGTTTTTTTCTTTTTGGTTTGCCTGTTCCTGGATCGTGTCGTGGATGTTTCGTGGATTCTTCTTGGCGTGTAGGTTGCCTGCATTGTGTCCTGTCACTTGTTCTTGGATTGGTTCCTGACTTGGGTCTCTGTGTTGGTTCCGGTTGTTTCGGGATTTTGCCGTGAGTGTGGCTGTGATGGTGGCGTTTGATTTGTGTCAGGGTGGTATTTGGTACGTGCGTATAGTCGTGGAGCACGGCAGGTGCGTTGGTGGTCAAGTAGGGGAAGGTTAACTGGGTGGAAGGTATAATTTGTCGTCCGTGTGTAGGCTGTGTGTTTTGTGTTTTGTTTACCTAACTTTGTGGCGTTGTTTCATTTTGCATTTGTGATAAGCAGGCAGTTCGTCCTGGCTCACTTTTGGTATTGGGTTCTGTTAGTGTTAGTGGTAGGCGAGTATTATACGGTATGCATATCTGATTTGTGGGTAAAGCTTCTGTGGAGGCGTTTATTGTATCAATATTATCAGGTGGTTTTGGCGTTGCCATGGAGGGGGGCGATATGAGGTGTGGTGGATGTGTAGACAGATGAGGGTGGGGGGCGTTGCTGCTCTTGTTTGGAGCATGTTTTGGGGTAATAGGGCCTGGTGCTGTGTGTACTGTCATTCTAAACATCTGTTGGTGGGATGTGGGGGTTGGGTAAAGAGTGGCAAAAAAGTTGGTTGACTAGATGATGTATGTGGGGTGTTTTCAGGGTAATCGTATCGTGAATATGGGACCTTGTAAGTTAGGGGTCTTGTTGTTACTCCGTGTACGGGGTGCCGGACGGTGGGGGGGCGAGGGAAGGGGGGTGGGAGATGGACGGGTTGGGAGTGGAAGAAAAAAAGATGTCGATGTGGAGACATGGGGGTGGGGGGGGGGGGGGGTCGTGGGGGGTTGGGGATGGAGTGGTGAGTTGAAAGGGGGGGGTGGGGAAGTTTGGCGGCGTGTGGTGGTTGCTGTGTCTGGTGGGAAGTGGGGGGTGTGAGAGGGGGGGGGGGCGCGATACAAGAATTAAAAAACTTGAGGGAGGGAGGGGTTAAAGGGATGGGGGTACGGGAAGGTGTCTGGAGGAGGGGGGGTAGGGGGGACTGGTGGGGGGTTTGGGGGGATGGTGGGGGGCACACACAGGGTCGGTCGGTGGGGTAAAAATGAAGGGGAAACGCACACCACAGATAACGGACGGAGCAGGGAGGGGAGAAGGGAGGAGGAGGGAGGCGCTGGGGGAAAGGGGAGGAGCAAGGGGGTGGGCCACGGGAGGGGGCAAAGGACACAGGAGGGGGTGTAGTGGAACAGAAAGGTGGGGTGGGGGGGGGGGAAAGGGGGGGTGGGGAGAACTGGGGGTGAGGGGGGGATTGGGGGTGGGTGGGGGTGGTGGGCTGTTGGTACTGTAATGAAGGGTGGAGGGGGGGAGGAGGTGGGGGGAGGGGTGGGGGGGGCACAGGGAGGGGGAAGGGGGGAAGCGGTGCGAACCGGATAGGACCTTGCTTTAGTCCCACTCCAATCAACAAGATACAATCCCCCAGTGGCCTTCACACCAGAACATCCGCTACTTTCGCCCACATAACGCCCTCGAACACGCGCCGGGATTGCTCTCAGCACCAACACTGACAAACAGACCACACCTCCACCTCGAAAAGTCTGGCGAGCACACCAGGTGTTTTCCGGACTCCACCCCCCGGTAGGTAGACCCCCATCAGCGCCTCCCTGCGCCGCCCCCCTCACTCTCCGGCCGCCCAGCAACTCTCGGCAAGAAAAGCAATCTCAAAGAATAAACTCCCCACTACTTTTTTCTATTTTAATTTTCCTGTTAGATCCTTTATCAGTGTAATGGTATGAGAGTGTATTGTTTAGATTTGTGGGAATCAATGATTGATTATTAAATAAGACTCTTTGAGTATCGAGTGTATATTATGGTTAAACATTGATTTGCAGCTGTACATTCATGCAGTACAGTATTCACTGTATACACTGTAATGCAATGTTTTATAAGGCCATTGAAGCTACAGATTGAATGATTAAATGAATTTGGTTAGCAATGGGATTTATTGCATCTAGATGTTATGCATACCTGTTGTAGGCATTGCAGGGCTTCAACCCCTTAATTACCTTTCAGGTTAGTACCCCTAAGTATAAGGGTTCATTGTTATGTAATGATAGTTCCAATGTTGTGGTTATTTAGAATGTTTCAACGGACCCCATAGGATTATGCTGCGACGGAGAACTTCTATGATGAGGTAGTCATTTTCTTTACATTTTAAGCGTATGAATGTGGTTTAATAAGCGCAAATAAGTATGATCCCCTAGGGATATAGTTTATTTTGGCACATTATGTATGATGTGCTGGGAGGGGTTCTTATGCCCAGTTTATTTGGTGTAGACGTCCCTGTGGTCTGGTGAGTGTGGTTGGTGGCTTTGTTTGAGGGTATGGGTGTGCTGGTGGCTTGTTAGACCCCTTAATAACTTTCGAGCTTTAAATTACCTGCTTTTGAGTTAAGGGTTGGGACAGGAAGTGTTTGGATGTTTTACTTCTTGGTTTGTTTGCGAAGCGATGGGGCAGGCAGGATGACGATAGTATTAGCCTTCATCGGGCAGTGGTACCATGGTGAGTGCTATGTATTAATTCTTTATTTATTTGTTATGTATTTAAAAATGGACAACTGCGCTATTACCCCTTTGTGGGCTAATAGTCCTTTCTGGGCCATGACTCTAGCTGTCTGTTAGGGGTATAGGTTTTTGTTTGGGTAGTATATATATATATTGAGTATTTATATAATTTAGTCATAGTATATATATTATATATATTCGTCTTATCATCTATATATCTAATTGTATTTACTTATTTAGTTAATGTATATTTGTGGGCTGGTGTGTGTTTTTTTGAGTATTGTGGGTAGTGGGTGTGTGAAGGGGCATTAGCCCCAACGGGTGGTTGTTTAGGTCCTTGCGGTTGGGTAAGGCGTGATGCCTTAACCCCTTCAAGACGGTACGTATTAAAGACCTGCTTACGGTCGTCGAAGGTTAAGGGGGTCCCCCAGCATACCCGCGGCCCCGTCTAAACTCACACCCATGACGCCAGTCGGCATACCACCCCCCTCGTCCCTGTGGTCCCCGCTGACCACTACGTAATACGCTGGCACGGTGGTTAACCCCTTCGCGGTTGCCTTAGCGGTTTCCGCTACGGGTGTAAGGGGGAAGTGGCTTAAAATGCCTTTTCCTGCCTCGGGGGGATGCGTGTTCGCGGTGGTATGGCTCCGGGGGTGGAGTATCAGCGTCGCGGGACCCCCTGCTCAATCACAGGCAGAGACAAGGGCTGATTTTTCCCTCCTAGTGTCGCCCTTAGCCGTGCTTCTCCTTCAGCAGATGGCCACTTTATTGGGTTGTTCTGGATTTGTGCCATAGGAATCATCCGAATCCTGTCCCATTGCTGGCCGGCTTCTCTGGCACTCGGGGGGAAAGCGCAACGGCTTCCTGAAGTCAGGTGCGGGAGGGTCAGAAGTCACAACAAATAAAAAGGGCTATATAGGGGGGGGGGGGGGGTCGGGGCGAGCCGGTGATGGCGAAATTTTTTTTTCGAAGAAAATTTGCCGTAATGTTCACTTAGTCGGGCTTACTGCTCAGAGGCAAAAACGGCTAGAAAATGCCGAAAAGCCTTACGGGCTTACTGCATAGGCCACTGTGGGGTGCTTGGAAAGAGGGCTAGTTAAAGCGTAAACGGATCTATTCACACATGACAATAACAACGGGACCCTGGGTTTCAGGATACTGTCACAGCGTTCTATTGGCTGTCAGATTGTTACGGGGCTGACCCAGACAGTCTGAAGACAAACATCAGTGTGCTCAGGAATGTCCATACTGTAATTTCTCAGGACGGAGGAATTTCTGCGGTATATAAAACAACATCAGTAAGAAAGGATATGGCTTGGGGGCAATATGGGAAACAACAGTAATATTTTGTGTTCCATGGCGTATTCTACATTATAGAGCTGTGCTTTAACTTTTGTGATGCAACGGTCCTCAGCCTCCTGTTTGGCTGTACAGAGCGAGTTGCAGATTCTACTGGTGGTCAAATAATTGGGGACTGCCGTCCGTCCTTACATACTGAGTCATGTCAATTAAAATCAATTCATAATGGTGTTAGCTTGTAAATAGAGCACGGTTTAATATGGAAACACCCGGTGCTAACGCCCCAGTGGTGTTGTACGACCATTTACCTGGGAGGAAGGCAGAACAGAAGGCGTGATATAAGTGCATAGGTCGTGAAAGGCAAATTTCGAATTCTAAAAAATTATGTTATCTGGTCGGAGTCAGGCCGTCCAGGGAAGAGACATGGTACTGTGCGCACTTGATTAAGTAGTGAATGAAAGTGATGTTTTAATGCGGAGAACCAAACGAAAAAATAATTTTCCAGGGGAAGATGCGAAATCAATTTAGTAGTTTTGAGTACCAAGGTCTAAAAGGGTTCCTCAGCTACAGGATAAACCCATCAGGGAAAAAGTGGCAGTTTTGGCTTCTCCCCCGAACAGTCCTAAATCCAATCACTGTCATGGTCCCCGTGCGTGATGTCGCACCGGGGGGAAAAAAGGGGGGCCGAAGACAGAACCAAACCTAGATTGGTTGAATACGGCTCAGATAGAATGCGGTTCTTACGACCCCCATCTTCCATGTGAAGTATGATGTGGCCCATCTCCTGTCAGCCTAGACATTGGCACAGCAATCAGGCAGTTCCTAGCAAGGGGCCTATACTCACTGAGACCGCCGTTATCCTGTTCCGACGTCACAAGGACCTCAGGCGTGCGCGACATCTCCTCAAGCCTACTCCATAGCCCTCTCCTTCACCGTGACCAAATGAGGGCCAGCCGTCAGCCTGTGGCTCCGGGCTGAGCGTCGTGACCTGCAGCTGGACTCCGAAGGCCTCCGTCCAAAGCCTTACGCCTGGCAGCCTCGCCTTCACTTACCACTGAGCCGCATCCTTCCGCCTTCTCACACACACGGAGCCCCCTATCAGCCGTTTCGCACACCGCTCCGTCATCTTACCCCCGGAGCTCGCGTCAGCCCGGTACTCACGGACCCGCACGGCACCTTTACTACATTATACCTCTCCTTCTCACGGATCTCTGGGGGCGCGGGGGCTGAGCTGCTCCTGTGCAGCTTTACTGCAAACGTGATCCTCTCCGCGCACCGGTATCTAGCCTGCACTGACCGGCGCCGCAGCCTGTACTATTTACCGGTCACGGAGCCGCGGCCTTCAGACCTGTTACGCCTGAGCCTCGCTCACGTCTGAAATTACTCACGAGCCTCTGCCTGCGCCGTTATACTCACTGACCTCTGCCGCCGAATTACCAATGAGCCTCGTCCGTCAGCCATGGGCGCACTGAGCCGCTGCCTCAGCCTTACTACTGCCCTGCCTCACTTCACCTTTGCCCTGAGACATGAATCACCTTACTCGGCCGTCCTGCCTTTACTCACTGGCCTCTCTTCAGCCTTTACTCACTGAGCCTCTACTTCAGCCTTTAATAGCTTCTCCCACCTCACTGAGCCTCCTCTCAGGCCTGTGCTGCACTGAGGCCTCTCCTTCCAGCACCTTTACTCACTGTGCCGCTCCTTCCAGCCTTTACTCACTGAGCCTCTCCTTCAGCCTTTGCTCACTGAGCCTCTCCTTCAGTCTTTCTTCACGAGCCTCTCCTTCAGTCGTCTTCCTCACAGAGCCTCTCCTTCAGCTTTTCTCACTGAGACTCCTTCTCCTTCAGCCTTTACTCACGTGCGCTCCTTCACTGCCTTTCCTCACTGACTCTCCTTGCTTTGCTCACTGGCCTCTCCTTCAGTCTTTCCTCACAGAGCCTCTCCTTCACGCTTTACTCACTGAGCCTCTCTTTCAGTTTTTACTCACTGAGCCTCTCCGTCACTTTACTCACTGGAGCCTCTCCTACAGCCTTTACTCACTGAGCCTCTCCTTCAGCCTTTACGCACTGTGCCGTCCTTCGCCTTACCACTCAGCTTCTCGCTTCAGCCTTTACTCACTGAGCCTCTCCGTCGGCCTTTACTCACCGAGCCTCCCTTCACTTCAGCCCGTTACTCACTGAGCTCTCCTTCAGCCTTTACTCACTGAGCCCTCCTCGCCTTACTCACTGAGCCACTCCTTCACCATACCACTGAGCTCTCCTTCCCCTTACTCACTGAGTCTCTCTCCTTCAGCCTTCCACTGCCTCTCCTTCCCCCCCTTTACTCACTGAGTCTCTCCTCGAGCCTTTACTCACTGTAGCCTCTGCCCTCTTCAGCTTTTGCTCACTGAGTCCTCCTTCAGCCTTTACTCACTGAGCCTCTTCTTCAGCTTTACTCACGGAGCCTCTCGCTTCAGCCTTTACTCTGACCCTCTCATTCAGGCCTTTACTCACGTAGCCTCTCCTTCAGCCTTTGCTCCTGACCTTCGCATTCAGCAGAGCCTTCTCACTGAGCCTATCTTGCCAGCCTTACTCCCGCCTCTCCTTCAGCTTTACTCACGCAGTCCAGCTCTCCTTCTCCTTTACTCACTGAGCCTCTCCTCGCCTTTACTCAATGAGCCTCCCTTCAGTACCTTTCGCCTGAGCCTCTCGCTTCCACTTTACTCACTGATCTCTCTACCACCTCTCTACAGATGCCTCCTTCAGCCTTTACTCATGAGCCTCTCCTTCAGCTTACTTCTCCCCTTTACTCCTCTCCTTCAGCCTTTACTCACTGAGCCTCTCCTTCAGCTTTACTCACTCGAGCGCCTCTCTCCTTCAGCCTTTACTCCATCCTCGCTCCTTCACCTTTCTCGCTGAGGCCGCTCCTTCATTCGCCTTTACTCACTGACCCGTCCTTCATCCTTTCCTCACTGAGCCTCTCTCTTCTGCTCCTTCCTTTACTCCTGACCCTCTCCTCCAGCCTTTACTCACTGAGCCGCTCCTTCAGCCTTTACTCACTGAGCCTCTCCTTCAGCCTTTACACTGAGCCTCTCCTTCAGCCTTTACTCGCTGAGCCGCTCCTTCAGCCTTTACTCACTGAGCCGCCCGTCAGCCTTCTTCATGAGCCCTCTCTTCCTTTACTCACTGAGCCTCTCCTTTAGCCTTTACTCCCTGAACCCTCCTTCAGCCTTTTACGAGAGCCTCTCCTTCACCTTACTCACTGAGCCTCGTCCTTTTGCCTTTACTCCGAGCCCTCCTTCAGCCTTACTCACTGAGCCGCCTTCAGCCTTCACGCTCTCCTTAGCCTTACTCCATTGAGCCTCTCCTCAGCCTTTACTCACTGAGCCTCTCCTTCAGCTTATACTCACTGAGCCTCGGTCCTTCACCTTTACTCACTGGACCGCTCCTTCAGCCTTTACTCACTGAGCCGCCTCTCGCCTTTACTCACTACCTCTCCTTCACTGATCACCTTTACTCACTGAGCCTCTCCTTCAGTCTTACTCACTGAGCCTCTCCTTCAGGCCTTTATCCTGAGCCTCTCCTTCAGGCCTTTTACTCCTGAGCCCTCTCCTTCAGCTTTACTCACTGAGCCTCCTTCATGCTTTACTCACTGAACCTCTCTTCTACTCCCTGACCCTCCTGCCTTTCTCACTGACCCCTCCTTCAGCCTTTACCTGCACCTTAGGCCGCTCCTTCAGCCTTTACTCACTGAGCCTCTTCCTTCAGCCTTACTACTCACTGAAGCTCTCTTCACCTTTACCTCGACTGAGACCGCTCCTTCAGCCTTACTCTCACTGAGGCCGCTCCTTTTCAGCCTTTACTCACTAGCCTCTCCTTCTGCCTTTACTCACTGAGCCTCTCCTTTCTAGCCTTACTCACTGAACCACTCCTTCAGCTTTACTCACTACCTCTCCTTCAGCCTTTCTCCTGTAGGCCGCTCCTTCCTCTTTAGCCTTAACTCACTGAGCCTCTCTTTATCCTTTACTACTCCTGAGCCCTCTTCTCTTCAGCCTTTACTCACTGAGCCTCTCCTTCATCCTTTTACACTCACTGAAACCACTCACGCCTTCACCTTTCCTCACTGATCCTCTCCTTCAGCCTTTACTCACTGAGCTCTCCTTCACACCTTTACTCACTGAGCCTCTCCTTCTGCCTTTACTCACTGAGCCGCTCCTTCAGCCTTTCCTCACTGAGCCTCTCCTTCAGCCTTTATTCCCTGAGCCTCCCCTTCAGCCTTTACTCACTGAGCCTCTCCTTCAGCCTTTACTCACTGCCTTCAGCCTTTACTCACTGAGCCTCTCCTTCTGCCTTTACTCACTGAGCCTCTCCTTCAGCCTTTACTCACTGAGCCTCTCCTTCAGCCTTTACTCACTGAGCCTCTCCTTCAGCCTTTACTCACTGCACTCTGTTATCCCTTATTGGAGCTTGTTGAATCCCAGCCTCACACTGATCTGCATGCACCGTGTCACTTTATTAACACCGTTGGTTCTTTCTGAGCCGCAATTGATCCGTCCTACTGGTGGTCAGGGACCAAAGCTGAGGTGGGAAAAGGGAAGATAAAATAAATTAGATAACACTGTGCCAGGGTTTGTATGTATATCTTTATATAACGCCCACAATGTACTCGGCGCTCAACAATTGCAATACAGTACAGCGAATTATAATACAACACGCACAACACAGTCAGACAATAGGGAAGGAAATGCCTGCCCGGAGAGCTTACACTCTAAGTGGTCTCATTGTATTGGTTAATGCAACTGGCTTTGACATTCCCTGTAGTATGGCATTTTGCCAAAGTTCCTGCACACCCTACGCAATATATACCTGGAAATGTGTTGTGTAATGTCCCCCTGGGGTAGTACCTAATGATGTCTGGCTGGAACACACCCTACATAAAGATGGCATCTTGTGACACAGAACATTACACAGGCTGTTTCCACACTTGTTTTCCCCGAACGTACTTGATGAATTAGAGGTAATTATTTACATATTACTTCCAAACAGAAGTGTAATGTCAGCAGGTGAGTTTCTCAGAAATGCGTTGTGCATCTAATGGTTTTCCTTACACAAATCTAACCATGCTAAAGAAATAAATACCTGACTGAGTCTGTGGAAATGAATTACAAATGGCATTTCTTCTGAATGGGGAAGTGTTTGCTTTCCCCTTATCCCATCCCATCACATCCTTATGAAGGAGCCAGTACAGATCAATGGGGGGGGGGAGGGGAGAAGAGGGGGCTTTACTTGTGCACTCTCTTGTTGCACACACATTGTCATCACACGATAGAGAGGAGCAGCGCGGGGAAATGAAACCTTTCCGCGGTACACTCGCCATTTTAGCGAACCGTCTTTAACAGAAATGATTGAAAATACTAATGTGAGATTTTGGTAAAACTGTCTCCAGTCCCCCAGATTTCAGACTTCCCTCTTACACACGTGGCTGTCGCCATTAGTGCACTTTGGTGCTCGGAGGGACTGAGCCTTTATTCTATGTATTGTACGCTCTGTATTTTCATATTCAGGGGCTGCAGTAAGTATTGTTGCAGAACTGTATTAAGGACACAGTATCCTCGGTATCCGACGTCCCGCTTTCCGACAAGCGCCTTATCTGACGCCGCATGATGCAGTCCGCTGGACCCATTATCCGACGTCGGAACCGCTTACCCGACACTCGCCTCCGCGGGACCCGTAATCCGACGGCTGTTTGCGGGATGGACAAGCGAGGACCGCCACTACTGATATACACGTAATACTGAGAGTGCTACAGTAACACGTTGATTAGTGGGACCGGGAATTGCAATACCAAATTGCTCCCAAAAACTTCAACACCAATCTTACGTTTTCAAAAAGAAGACGTTTAATATTCACGGAAACCATGGAAATGCAAGCACATCAACTAACGGCTTACCCAATGTGACAATAGAATTTAATTCCACCCCTAACTAGAGATTTTACTTAGCCGGTAACTATATATCGGATCAAAAAGATGGTACGATCTGTTTTATTCCCAAAATAACGTTTTACTAGTAACGTTATACTCCGGGCGTAGGAAGGACGCACTTTTAGTAAGAAAGTTACAGTATTGCTTGCTCTTCTAAAAGCGGAGAAATTAAAACCTTCAGAAAGTCCCCATTATCTCTACGTCAAATATATATTTATAATTTATCGGCAACATGTGGTTTCTTCCCAAATTGTTGCTAACTTTTTTTTCTCTTTAAACATTTGAATCCCCGGAGAGAAGTTGCCCGAAACTAAAATGGAAATGTTCAATGACAAGTAACACCTGATCAGTCTAAGATAAGTAAAGCAATTAGGTATGACATTACCAAAACAGTGCGACATGCCAAAAGTTCCATGCGTCAGAGATAAGGATTTTTCCTTCCCAGCAGAAGAGTATGTAACACTTAGCACCTCTCCATTATGTAGGGATATCATTAGCGAGGGTTTGTCATCTAAAGGGAAACTTGTTTGCACGGGACGAGTGCAGAAAGTAATAGTCATACAGTATACGTCTTTCTCTGGTACGAGGTGGAAACGTGTTTGATGGGATTGAGGGAACAAGTGTGAGGATTCGGGAATCGCGGCGCCTGCAGCCCGGCCCCTCCTTGTCATCTTTGCCTCCCGCTGCTGCCGAGGTGCGTGCCCCTCGCTGGCGCCGCTTACCTCCTGCGGTTCTGGGGGTTCCCCGCTGTCCCCGGTGGTCTCTCTCTCCTTCTGGGGCTTCCCTCTCCCATGCGGCTGCCGTGTGTCCCGGCTGCGCGCGTGAACAGCGCGCGCCGGGTGAAGATAATTTATTCACTGCTCTAGCAGTGAAACCACGCCCCCAGCAGACGAACAGGACCTCCTGCCAAAATAAGAGTGCTCAAATGCCTGCCAATCAAGTGGACCTATCCAAGATAGCTCCACGCACTCCTCCAGGCCTGCCTCCACTTCTGATTGGTCAGCCGCACTTCATATTGCCTGTCCTCTCACTCACTCATTGCTCGATATAGTTTCCACTGCGGATAACTACTCTGGCGTTCTCTCTCTTATTTCTCTCAGGTTACGACTTGGCGGACGTCTATCTCTGGCTCTCGACCCCTGCTTGGACAACGACCTTCCGGAATTCTCCAATCCCTGACCTTGGCTAAACGGCAATGACGACGGCACTTCTTTACCGGTACCGGCAAGTATTGCTAGTTAACACCACCTGGCCTGGCAACGCCTAAAACACCACACTCCGGACACGCTCCTTTTGCTGCGGGTGCGTGCCCATATACGTTCCTCACCTCAGTAGAAGGGACGGGTCTGGTCTGCGGGCAGCACCGGCGTAACATTATGTCGAGCACACAAGACGCAGACCAGACAGATGTGGACTCTATGATGACGGCCATGTACCAACAAATCCAGGCCTTAACGGATCAAGTGGCTCTCCTCTCCCAACAGGTAGAGGACCTTTCTCTTCAGGCACCACCTGCGGCTGCACCGCCGGCGAAGTCAGATTCAATATCCACTTCATCCTCAGGTCCGAAGATTCTGGCTCCGAAGCCCTATGCGGGGAATCCCCACGCTTGTCGTGGCTCTCAACCAATGTGAGATCCAGTTTGAGATGGCTCCACAGCTGTATTCTACTGGCCGGAAAAAGGTAGCTTATGTATACAGCCTGCTCACAGGTAATGCACTGGCTTGGGCCTCCCCGATCTGGGAACTGCGCCCCGATATTACCCGAGATTACGCAGCCTTCAGATGAGACTTTTGACAGGTCTTCAATACCCCCGCACGACAAGAGACTGCTTCTGATTCCCTGCTGCAGCTTACACAGGGACGTCGGCCTGTGGCCCAATACGCCTTGGAATTCAGGATCATAGCAGCTGAGACGCGTTTGGGTCAGGAGGCCTTAGTTTCCGTCTTCTGGAAAGGCTTATCGGACTCCCTGAAGGATGAACTTGCTTCTCAACCCAGGCCAGGACTTCTGGAGGACCTCATCACCCTGGCCATTCGTATGGACCAGCGTCTTCAGGTAAGCCGCGCTCAGCGTCAGCAACCCTGGTCTACGCCTTTCCATGCTCCTTTCTCCAGGTTCTCTACTACCTCAAGACCCGTCTTCTCCCTGCTGCCTGCGCTGGAAGCCCTAGAGGCGATGCAACTCGGAGTCCAGCACCCTCGGGCACCCTTACGACAATTTCGCTCAACCGGAGAGTCGTGTCATCATTGCGGATCTTCTGAGCAGCGTACCCGTGACTGTCCACCATCTCCGGGAAACGACCAAACCCAGTGAGTACGAAGGGGCTCTCCCTGGGTGCTAAATCTCCTTGTCCCCTATTCAGAAGGGAACTCCCTAAGAAAATGACCATTCCCGTCTCCCTCTCTGGCCCTACCTTCTGCACCTCCACAGCAGCATTTATCGATTTCGGCGCAGTAGGGAACTTCATGGATCAGACCTTCTCTGAACAAAATCAGATCCCACTTTCTAAGAAGAGGTCCCCCGTTGCCTTGGTCGGGATTGATAATCGGCCACTCACCCCGGCATATATTCTCCTTGGAGACCGGACCCATCACCTTTTCTTTTCACTCAGAGAGACCCTGGCCTTTGACGTGATTCATGCCCCGGGTACACCGGTCACGCTGGGCCTGCCCTGGTTGCAGAAGCACAATCCGCACATTGATTGGGTATCCCCTAATCCCATTGTCTGGAGGTCAAGGTCAGAGGAATCTTCTTCGTCTATGTAACGTCCATCTCATCTACTAGCTAACACATCCAATCCTAAGAGGGAATTACCTTCCCCTTATGCAGAATTTTTGGATGTTTTTAGCAAGACGCAATCTGAGCTCTTACCCCCTCATCGTTCCTACGACTGTCCGATTGACCTGGTACCTGGATACACTTTGCCAAAGTCCAAATCCTATCCCCTCTCGTTGCCCGAGACGGAAGCCATGGATGAATATATTCGTGAGAACTTAAAGCGGGGCTTTATATGTCATTCCAACTCTCCCGCGGGGGCTGGATTCTTCTTCGTCAAGAAGAAGGATGGTACTCTCAGGCCGTGTATTGATTACCGGGGCCTGAACCATATTACGGTGAAAAATCGTTATCCACTCCCACTCATCTCTGAACTCTTTGACAGACTTCAGGGGGCCAATCTCTTTACCAAACTTGACCTCCGTGGGGCATACAATCTCATCCGTATCCGGGAGGGCGATGAATGGAAAACTGCCTTCAACACCTGTAGCGGGCACTACGAATACCTAGAGATGCCCTTCGGTTTGTGCAATGCACCAGCAGTTTTTCAGGACTTTATTAATGACATCTTTCGGGATGTCCTTAATCGCTTTGTAATCATCTATCTGGATGACATCCTTATTTTTTCCCAAAACTTACAGGACCATATCATCCACACGAAGTTTGTGCTATCGCGTCTCCGAGAGAACCGGTTGTTTGCCAAAATGGAGAAATGCCTTTTTCACCAGTCTACCACTTCCTTTCTTGGGTACATTATCTCCAACAGAGGCTTGGCCATGGACCCAGAAAAACTGAAAGCCGTAGTGGATTGGCCGCAACCCAATTCCCTCAAATCTATTTAGCGATTTTTAGGATTTTCCAACTATTACCGGAAATTTATTCACAACTTTTCCACCATCATCGCTCCTATCACGGCACTGACCCAAAAAGGTGCAGATCCTTCATCTTGGTCACCCGAGGCAGCCACGGCTTTCAAAACGTTGAAACAAGCTTTTGTCTCTGCTCCCATCCTTCGACATCCGAACACTAATTTTCCATTCACCCTAGAGGTTGATGCTTCTGACTGTGGGGCTGGTGCGGTTCTGTCTCCGAAATTTTCTCCCCAGGACAAACTCTACCCTTGCGGGTTTATCTCTAAAAAAAATTCTCCAGCGGAGAGAAATTATGACGTGGGCAATAGGGAACTTTTGGCTGTCAAATTGGCTCTTCAAGAATGGAGGCACCTTCTGGAGGGGTCAAAAGAGCCATTCACGATTCTCACGGACCATAAAAACCTGTTGTACATCGAGAATGCCCGCCGCTTAGGTCCTCGCCAAGCCCGCTGGTCGTTATTTTTCTCCAGGTTTAATTTTATTGTGTCATATATTCCCGGCACAAAAAACGTCAAGGCGGATGCACTCTCTAGACAATACTCTTCTGAAGAGAGACCGGAAAAGACCACCGAGTCCATCCTTCCTAAACAAAGGATCATAGCAGTTGCAGCGTTCAAGAATCTTGAGAAGATCATCAAATCTCAAAAACATCTTCCGACTGGTCTTGAGGTTCCGAAAGACACCTTGTACGTAGAGCCCAAGTTCGTTCCTGAGATACTCGATTGGGGACATGCTGCCCGCTCGGCAGGACATCCAGGATTCAAGAAGACCTTGGATCTCATCCGTCGCACCTTCTGGTGGCCCAATATGGCCAAAACCATTCTCGAATTTACACGGTCCTGTCCGGTATGTGCACGTAACAAGATTCCTCATCAGAAACCTCAGGGTTTTCTCTTACCTTTACCTATTCCGGAGCGTCCCTGGTCACACATATCGATGGATTTTATTGTGAAGTTGCCTAGGTCGAATGGCATGAACACCATTCTTGTAGTAGTGGACCAGTTTTCCAATATGGCACATTTTATCCCTATCAAAGGATTACCCTCCTCACCCGCCCTAGCTGATATTTTCTCCAAGGAGATTTTCCGGATCCATGGGATTCCTACATCCATCGTATCTAATCGGGGCTCTCAATTCGTCTCCAGATTCTGGAGGAATTTCACCAAGAGACTGGGCATCTCATCTTCCTTTTCTTCTGGATATCACCCTCAATCTAACGGACAGACCGAGAGGGTTAATCAATCCCTCAAGAAATACTTAAGGTGCTTCGTCTCTAACTCTCAAGATGACTGGGCAGAATTACTTATCTGGGCTGAGTATGTCTTAAATTCCTCCAGGAACGAGTCTACCCGTGAGACTCCCTTCTTTATCAATTACGGATTCCATCCGACTCGCCTACCTATTTCTAAAATCTTCCCTGGAGTACCAGCCGTGGACGAACACATCTCCCTCCTACAGGACTCTTGGTCCAGAATTCAATCTGCACTTCAAAAAGCCTCCTTGACATCTAAAACCCAGGCTGATCGTCACCGCCGACCGGCACCCAACTACAAACCCGGGGACAAGGTTTGGCTATCTTCCAAGAACATCCATCTCAAGACTCCTTCCGCCAAATTGGCACCTAAGTTTCTGGGTCCTTTCCCCATCGTGGAGCAGGTAAACCCGGTTTCCTTCCGACTTCAACTACCTCAAAGCATGAGAATCCCGAATGTCTTTCACACCTTGCTTCTCAAGCCTTTCATCTCCAGTAGCCTCTTTCCGGACCACACTTCTAAACCAGACCCTGTGATTGTACAGGGTAACGAAGAGTACGAGGTCCAGTCTTTACTCGATTCCCGTCTTTCGAGAGGTAAGGTCCACTTCTTGGTCCATTGGAAGGGTTTTGGACCCGAAGAGAGGTCGTGGGTACACCTTAAAGACATTCATGCACCCGGACTCCTCAAACGCTTCCGAAAGAAGTTTCCATCCAAACCATGGAAGGATCGTCCTGAGGCCGACCCTGGGGGGGGTGTACTGTGATGATTCGGGGATCTCGGCACCCGCGGCCCGGCCCCTCCTTGTCTTCTTTGCCTCCCGCTGCTGCCGAGGTGCGTGCCCTTCGCTGGCGCCGCTTACCTCTTGCGGTTCTGGGGGTTCCCCGCCGTCCCCAGCGGTCTCTCTCTCCTTCTGGGGCTTCCCTCTCCCATGCGGCTGCCGTGTGTCCCGGCCGCGCACGTAAACAATGCGAGCCGGGTGAAGATAATTTATTCACTGCTCTAGCAGTGAAACCACGCCCCCAGCAGACGAACAGGACCTCCTGCCAAAATAAGAGTGCTCACCTGCCTGCCAATCAAGTGGACCTATCCAAGATATCTCCACACACTCCTCCAGGTCTGCCTCCACTTCTGATTGGTCAGCCGCACTTTATATTGCCTGTCCTCTCACTCACTCATTGCTCGACATAGTTTCCACTGCGGATTACTACTCTGGCGTTCTCTCTCTTATTTCTCTCAGGTTACGACTTGGCTTGGCGGACGTCTATCTCTGGCTCTCGACCCCTGATTGGACAACGACCTTCCGGAATTCTCCAATCCCTGACCTTAGCTAAACGGCAACGACGACGGCACTTCTTTACCGGTAACCGGCAAGAATTGCTAGCTAACACCACCTGGCCTGGCAACGCCTAAAACACCACACTCCGGACACGCTCCTTTTGCTGCGGGTGCGGTCCCATATACGTTCCTCACCTCAGTAGAAGGGACGGGTCTGGTCTGCGGGCAGCACCGGCGTAACAACAAGTCAGAGACAGGTTGCAAACTTTTGAGGTTTTCTAGTGCGGATAGCATAGTGGAATAATTATTGATACAGCTTAACCCCGTTATAGCGCGATCCGTTACAACGCGAATCCGCTTATAACGCAATGCAAGTGTGGCTCCCAATTTTCGTATTGGTTCCCACGATCTGATTGGCTGAAATACCTTGTGACACAGCGGCCATCTTGGATTTACTGACGTCATGTTAAAGGTAAATGAAGCACAGCCATTCTGATTGGCTGGCATCATTCCCTTTAAGTGACGTCACAGCAAAAAAAAATTTTTAAGTCTGCACATGGTTTTAACAGCCAATCAGGTGGCTGTTAACAATTGTGAGGGTAAATGTGACGTCACAAGCCATATTTAAGGCCGTGACGCCTCATTTGAGCCCAAGAAGCCGACGAGACAGCATCGGCTGGGATTTAACATGGGGTTTTATGGATTGACAGATGAAGAAACAAGATAAAGAACAACAAGAAATGGTTACAGATGAAGATAGAAGACGGTGAGTAAAGAAAGAAAAAAGAAGTTTGGGGTACCTGAGCCGGATCCTGATGGATGATGGCATCGGATGCTGTTGGAGGCCTTCAAGGTACGTGAGCTTCCTGTTACCCCAGGAGTCGGAGGGCCACCGCTTCTAATGGTAAGTAAGATATTCTATGTTTGTAAATGTCTCTTTTTACAGGTCTATTTTTTGGGTGTGTTTTTTGATTTTTTGGGGGAGGCACATTGACTGATAATATATTAATCTGTACCTCTTTCGGGTACAGATTAATACATTATTATGCCAATATTTGGGGGGCATTTCTCGCTTGTTATTGCATTTAATGTGGAAGTGATTGTTTGTTTATGGTTATTGTATTAAAAGGTTTGCGATTGGTGTTCGCTTGTACTTAATGTTATATTATGTTAGCTAATGTGTTTTATGGATACTTCAGAGATAGTTTTAATGCATTTATTTGTCTTTTAATGGTTACATTAATTAATGTAGGATTAATTCATTGTTTACATTGGTTAGTGTTACTATTCATTTTGAGTTGCTTTAGGGATTAATTGGTTTGATTGGGTAATGGTTTAATTAATTCATTGTTGATGTGGTAATTGCTTCTATTGATTGGATTAGCTGGCTACTGATTTTATTTAGTGAAGTGTGTTTTTTGGGAGTATAGTTAGGTTTTATTACTGTGTGTCTTGTGTATTACTGTATTTTTATTAGGGTGCTCATTGAGTGCTATAGAGGCTTATCATGCCCATATTATTATTATATGGGTATGATGTACCACTATACTACTCAATGGGTATAGGGTGGGTATAGTCAGTCTGGGGTGGGTGCTTAGGCCTCATGGGTCAGGGTGGGTTAACCCCTTAATAACTATAGCGGTAACCGCTAAGGTGATTAAGGGGTTAGGGACCATTAGAATGTATTTTTTTTCAATATATGCTTTCTGGCAACGGAGGACAGAGGGACCTGCTGTTGTGGTAAGTATAACTGTATTTATTTATTTTATTTATCTACGCGTCACGTGTGACCGGGACATTTCCTTGCATAGGAGATACCGGCACCCCATAAAGAGGCCTGTATCTCGGGAAGCAGGGGGTCCCCGGACATAAAACCAACGTGGTTCAGCTCCGGAGACCCCCTGCACCTCTACACTATTAAAGGAATCCATATTTAAATAAATAATTTTCCGGCGACATTTCCGCTGGGAGAGGCAGCTCTCTCAGAGCCGCTCTCTCTGCAGCAGAAATGAATCGCTGGTTTAGGCCTTTTCAGAGGCTCGAGGCTCTCGCTGGCAGCAACTCGCCAGGTTTGGGCATTCTGCTATCACAGGTATTCGAGCCTTTCTGAATACCGTGATAGCAACGCCCAAAAAACATTCATTTTAAATTCCCTGGCGAATTTTTTTATGAATGTTTTCTGATTAAGGCCCATAGTAATGGTCAGATAAAAAACCATCAAGAGTCATCGAAATACCAGACCCGCGCAAGCAACACCGGATTGGCAGGAACACCGCAGGAAAGCCCAGCCGGGCTGGCGGTAGCAGATAAGTATTGTCCCGCGATTACTGCAGTTTTGGGAGCATCTGTTCCCGTAAGGAAAGCACCCGCTCCCGGTCCAAGGCATCCACACCTCGCGCTCCACTCTGCCGTACAGGTTACGCTGGAATTACCTCCGTTCAGGGAACAGCTGAGGCACAAGCGCTCGAGGATGATGTCCCTGCCCAGGAGTAGTCCAGAGAAGAACCACACGTAGCGCACATTGGAGAAAGTTCACTGAGCAAGTGGAAAAGGCGGGCTCAATAATAGAACAAAGCAAACGTAGCACACAATCTCATCCAACGCGTTTCGTACCATCTTCCCTGATGAAGTAGCACCTGCTACGAAACGCATTGGAACTCTCTCTTGTTTTCAGGGAATTTTCCCTATCACTTTATTCTATCAACACACTATTGTGTCAAACTCACATTATTGCCATTCACAAAATAGTTTATAGCGCACGATCCATTTTTCACCATAATACAGTGAATACATTAATGCCTGGCGTGTCCCACATGGACCCACTCATTTTCAGAACCCCCTGAGCCCCGTACCTCACATTAGCAGACGGGAGCTTGTCGTAATCATTCATCATGATGTCATTTGAGTGAAAGTCCAGATCATGGGTGGCCAACTCCACTCCTCAAGAGCTGCCAACAGGTCAGGTTTTCAGGTGCTACAGCACAGGTGGCTCAATCAGTGGCTCAGTCGTTGACTTTCAATGAAGTGTCCAACTCCAGTCATCAAGCGCCACCAACAGGCCAAGTATTAGGGGTACCCCTGCTTCACCACAGGGGGCTCAATCCGTCACTCAGTATTCAACTGAGCCACTGATTGAGCCCCCTGTGCTGAAGCAGGGATACCCTGAAGACCTGACCTGCTGGTGGTCCCTGAGGACTGGAGTTGAGCACCCCTAGTCCAGATAATTGGGGCTGCAGTCCATGTAGGAATTGGGTTCGCTGGAAGCGTTAACAAACTCCTGAATTCTTCTCCTTTAATTGGATGCAAAGCCAGATAAACACACGCACCATTCATCCCATTTACAGAGGGAAGCGTCCAAACAAGCAGATCGTACTTCCCACGCGTTTCACAGAAATCCTTGCACCTTACACCCCTAGAGGTCCCATTGGGCAATATTGACCCAACGGTATACATGTATAATATATATGTATAAATGTATTTCTATAGTGCCTTCCGTGTACGCGACGCTTTGCAACATTACAGAAGGAGGTAAATAATGTACATTACAAACACTGGGAATAAGTGTAACAGGTAGACAATACAATAGAAGGCCAAAAGAGACCCTGCCCCAAATGGGTCCCGTCTATTCTGAGAGCCAGGGGTTGGGGGAAGTATATTGTTATGTGCACTCGCTTATATATTACAAGGTTGGTAATAAATGTGTGTGCCTACTGAGTCCATCATATAGAGATCTATCTATCTATCTATCTATCTATCTATCTATCAACACACAGAGATATATATATATAGATATAATCAAAAAATAAATAGATGATACCGTTCTGTGGCTAACGAAATGCTTTTATTTGTGCGAGCTTTCGAGATACACTGATCTCTTCTTCCGGCGATGTTACAATGAATGAAGCAAGGATTACTTAAAAACAGTGTCTCTTGGAATGTTATCTGTGCTGTTCCTTCCCCGGGTGTGGATGTGTTTTATGGCTAGAGGTGTCAAAGGGTAACTGAAGGCAAGTGAAGAAAGAGTGTGTATGTGTATCAGTGTGAATAAAAATGAATGGAGAGCCCACAGTATACACAGTGCTCTACACAAGGTGTGTGTGGAGTGAGAGGGATATAAATGGTGTGGGTGGGTGTGGAAATGTGAGAGTTTGTAGCACAACTAAAAGTGTGTGGATACTTAGTGGTCCCTATTGGTGTATAGGGATGGAAAAATAAGGAGTTTTAGTATGTGTGAGAGACAGCTGTGTGTGCATACATATAGCACAGTATGTACAGACATGGCCTTTAGCGCTCATATATAGATATAGATATATATAGATATATATAGATATATATAGATATATATAGATATATATCTCCTTAAAGAATGCCGTGCTGTAAAGTGGTGTTTAGAGAAACTAACCGGTTCCAAGCAGTCCGGTAACGAAACAAGCAATGAAAGGCTACACCCCATTTATCATAGCAGTGTTAGGTATATAAGTGCTAAGCCTTCGTCCATTCTAATCAGGGACCTACAGCACAGAGCACACTGCCAGCACTACTAGGAAGGACAGCAAATAAAAGAGAGAATTCATTATGGATCAAGGTAAGAGGCAACGGAAACATCCCCAAAATGCAAAATGGGTCAAAGCAGCGGCATTTCATCAAAATAAATAGCATAGATATATTTATATCTATATATATCTATATATAGATATATCTAATATATTCTCTAATCTATCTAATATAATCCCTGTATCTATTACTGGTAATCTATATCTATCTATATTACTACTATCCTTTTTTCCCAACACACCACAACAACCCATTCTCTCTTCTCACTCTTATATATCTGTATACAATATATACTTTTATATCTATTCTATCTATATATGCTCACAAGTGATATACTTTTTTTGTATTTTATATCTTATATTACTTACTTACTAATATATACTATATATAAATTCTCTCTTACTCTAATATATAATATATGATATAGATATATTATATCATATATATATAGCCCTTAAAGAATATTACCTTGTGAAGGCACCATGTCTTAGACAGGTCTGCAACCCTGCCTTTCAACCATTATCACCTGGCATACAGTGCTCTCAGGCTGGGATTAACCTGATCACTGCTGGGCTCCACAGCTATATATAGGTTTCCCATGTATAGTTATTAGGCAGAGCATATACCCTGTCTGTTACAATACACAGCAGCAGCTGTACAGTACTGAGGTATGTGGGCATTTTGGGCCGGGCATAGTACGAATGGGCGCTTCAGCATATAATATATATTCCATTGAAGTGCTATTGTGCATCTAGCTGCTGTTAACAGGTGTGCAATGAATTTGTTTGTTGCATATGACACATTAGGCACAGGTTTCCCCAAAATCACTATTACAGGATCCTCTGGTATAGCTAAACCAAGCACCCTGGTGATCTCTCTCTTAATTTCCCTCCAGAAGGGCACAGCCTTTGGGCATGTCCAGAATATATGGTGTAATGTACCTCTATAACCACAATTTCTCCAGCACAAAGCGCTTCCTCCTTTATAGATATTAACTAATCCATCTGGTGTTAAATATCATCTCATCGTAACCTTGTACCTATTGTCTTTAATTATAGTGCAGACAGATGAGCTCGCCGCCGCCTCCCATATCTCTGTCCAATCATCCTTAGACATCTCTTTTCCACTCTCTTTTTCCCATTGAGTCATACATGAGTGTTTTTCTTTTTCTGTCTAGGGAACTCAGAGTAGAATATGTATTTGAAATCAACCCCTTGTGATGTGTTTGTATTGTGCACATCGCTTCCAATTCGGTTGCACGTGCATTCCCTCGCGGACATTGTTATTGCAATAATAAAATGCCTGATTTGTGTATATGTGAAATATTCTGAAGATGGGATATTGCATTTGTTTTGTATTTCTTTGAATGTGTATATTTTCCCCAGAAACATAGCATCTTTAAGCCTAATCATGCCTCTTATAATCCAAATATTTTTCCTTTATTGGTATACTGTACATCCTGGGGGAATTCCTCATTCCTCTATAAGGGGGCCATGAGCGAGGGTTGTCCTTCTAATCCCCTTTTCCCCCTCCCAATTATCCCAAATATTTTGTGTGAATGTAATAACCGGGTGGTTATTCACCTCTTTAGGTTTATTCTTTTTGGGGATCCACAGTAATGTGTCTATATTCTGTACCGGGATCTCATTCACTTCAATCTGCACCCATATAACTGCCTGTTTGGATTTATGCCAGGCTGGTAAATGGCTTAATTGTGCTGTAGCATAATATGTGGTTAGTGCCGGCAAAGCTAACCCCTCCCCTCTGTCCTTAATGCACTAAGTACGCTTCCTTTTAGTCTAGTTTTTTTTCTCCCCCCAGATTAATGTATACATTTTGCTTTGCATATCATTAAGAATTTTGGTTGGAATTTTAATTGGAAGGCTATGAAATAGATAAAGCAATTTATAGAGAGAATTCATCTTTACTGATATTATTCTGCCAATCCATGACATACAATATTTATTCCACTCTTCCAGATCTCTTAATTGACAGAAACAGTTCAGGGTAGTTAGCGTTATAAAGCTCCGAATACCTACCGGTCAAATACACCCATAGATATTTGATACTATCTTTTTCCCATTTGAAATTTAAATTTAATTTCAATAGTTTTAGCATCCCTGTCTCTACTCCTAATGCCAGTGCCTGTTTTTTTTTTTTATCATTTGAGAAAAAGTTGAATGTTGTAATCTCCTCAAATAGATTAGGCAGAGATGTCAGTGGTCTGGTGAGTGTTAGTAAAATATCATCTGCATAGAGAGCTATGTTACTGTACACTCTTTAGACTGTTTTATCAAACCTTTGATATTTTTATTGATACAAATTTGGTTTGCTATAGGATCTAGACTCAGATAGTAAAGGTGACAGTGGACAGCCTTGTCTCGTCCCATTATTTATATTGATCACTCCAGAGCTGATCCCAGCCATTTTTAGCATGGCTCCTGTTTGATTATAGAGAGCCTTAATTCCATTTAGTATATTTCACCTGATCCCAAATTTCTCTAAGGTTATGAACATATATGACCAGTCTACACGGTAGAACACTTTTTCCGCGCCAAGTGAGATTAGCAGTGTGGGGTTTTTTTTGTTGCATTTGCTAGGTGGGTGAGATGTATCCCTCTTCTGATATTATCAGCTGCTTGTCTCCCATACATCCCACTTAGTCTGGATTGATTATTCTGGGAAGTAATTTATTTATTCTTATGCCAATCATTTTACTGCAAATTTTAATATTGGTATTGATAAGTGAAATGGGTCAATAATTACTACAATAATTATGATCTCTGCCTGGTTCTGGGATCACAGAAATTTGTGCTCTCAACATTGAGGGGGGGGGGGGGGGGGATTGTCTTACCTTTCATAAAAGAGTTTAAAAGTTTTTTTTAGAAATGGTACTAAACATGTTTTAAATGTTTTATTATAACTATTTGAGAGTCCATAAGGGCCAGGAGTTTTTAAATGTTTAATTCCTTTAACCAGTGCCAGCAGGGCCGCCAAAAGAAATCACGGGGCCCGGGACGCCAGTACCCTTTGTCCCCCCCCTGTTGGCGGCCCTGACTGCCAGTATCTCATCTTGTGAAACGTCTGCATTTAGTAGAACTCTATCTTCATCTTTCAAAGATGGTAACTGACAGGAATCCAAAGAAGTGTCTAACTGTTTGAATGTATCTGGGTTTTGTTGATGTTTATTTTGTAAATTGTACAGAGAGGAATAGTATGCTATAAATTCCTCTTCTATTATCTTTGGGTCAAATGTGGTTTCCCCATTTCTCATTTTGATTGATTTAATAGTGGAGGAAATGTGAACCTTTCTTAATTTCTTAATCTCCATATCACATTGCTCCCTCCCCCCTTTCCTTGTCTGTCAATGTCCTTCCCTTCCCGTCCCCCCCCCTCTCCTCATGCTGCATACCCTTGTGTTACAGTATGTTGGTCACATGTCTGACCCATGATACTTTCAGCATTCTCAGTGTGCAGTTGTATATTCACTTGCGTTCATATTAAATACTTCGTTGGCATATTCCAATTATAGTTTGCTTTTTGAGTGCTGGAAACTTATTTATATTTCATCATAGTCTTTGGAGGGTTTAGGGCCGATCCTTGTTCCCGTTGCCCCGCTGTTCTCACACATGCTTACACATTTTATTCATTGAGTGCTGTCTGTTTATTTGATTTAGTTTCTTCATTTCTGTGCCAGCAGCCTGTCCGCTTTATTACCTTTCTGGTAAAATAGTTGTTTGGTCCATTTTAGGGCTTTTTCTTTTTTAATTTGTAAAATTCTCAAACTCCCCTAATTTTAAGCAAAGTTTGAATTTGTGGGGGTTTTTTTATATGTGGCGTCAACTTCTGCTAATTCTATTGACTATTTTATCATTTTATATTCCCTTAGTTTTTTCTTCGAGGCGATAGCACTAAACCTTCCCCTAGTGCACGTTTTTGTGCTTCCCAGATTGTTGAGAGCCATTTCAGGTGTATCATTAATTAAAAAAATTCTGTTAGGTGTGTACTTATCTCATCAACAACAGTGAGATCTCTCAGAAGTGAGTCATTTAACTTCCACATATGTCTCACCCTAGATGGGTTAATATCTTTAAATGTGCACATTACCAGTGCGTGGTCAGACCAGGCGATTGCGTTGATCTTAGTGTCTTTTACTGCTGGGATTAGTGAGTGTTCAATAAAAAAATAATCTATTCTCGAGAGGTGGTGCTGAATGAAATGTGTAATCCCTCTCTTTAGGGTGCTGCAACCTCCAAATATACCACAGTGTTATATCTTGTATTCATCTTGCTAAATCTGTATCCTTTGGGTCTTTTGTGGGATTTGATTTATCTCATTTTATATCATTTACTGCATTGAAATCTCCTGCCATCATTATTTTTCCTTCCACAAAATGTGATAATCTAGGAAAGACCATCTCATAGAAATTTGCCTGTTTCTTGTTTGGAACATAAATGTTATCTCAAGTGATCATTGTGTTTCCGAGTTTGCAAATGGTACCGACCTTCCGACCTTCCGACCTTCTGACCAGTATGGCCACTCCTCTCTTCTTCACACGGGCCGATGCAAAAAACACAGAAGAGAAAAATTTGTCGAAAAATCTGGGGCTTCGAAGACAAAGGGATCCCTCTGAGGGTGGGGATTCCCTTTCCCCCTTCTCTAAAAAAAGGAAAGAAGGGGAGGGGATACTTTCTGTACAGGATTACAAGGATGGGAAGGATAATGGAGAACAGATTGGGACCCCAAACATAAAATCGAAGACGACGAAAAATAACTTTATGGGGGCTTCCAGAGCTCCTGAGTCCTTTTCTTCTCCGGAACAGGGTATTGGAGTGAGCCGCAGCTGGGAGCTATCTCCGATGTCACTCTGCACGGAGGCCAGCCGGCCTCCCACGTCTCCTGGGCAGGAGTGGTGGTGAGATCCTCTATCTGATCAGTTGTATAGTCTTTTTCCACAGTCTTTGTCTAAATTCTTCTATTTGGCAAAACCTTTGGTTATGGCGCAGTGGTCATTCTCCGGATGCTTTTTGAATTCCTTCTTGGTCCTCTTGATCTTTGTATGTGTTTCCTTTCTGCGATTTCGTCTGTGTCCAGATGGGTGTCCGTGCAGGTCTGTTAGGTGAACCAGCAGACGGAGGTGATTTAGTTCTTTGTATCAGTCCCAGTTTAATTAGTGCTCTTTCTTCTTCCTCCGGATCCTTCACCACCGATGTTGACCCGTTGTGCCAGATTACAATCTTGAATGGGAAGCCCCACTTATACCTAATTTGGTGGTCTCTCAGAATCTTTGTGACTGGTTGCAATTCCTTTCTTTTAAGCAGGGTAGAAGGAGCCAGATCACTGACTATTTGGATCTGGTGTCCTTCGAATTCTCTCCAAGTCTGTGACCTGGAGACTTGCATGATGGCTTCTTTCAGCGTATTTATTTATAAAATGTTTTCCCAGGAAGTAATACATTGAGAGTTACCTCTCGTTTTCAAGTATGTCCTGGGCATAGAGTTATGATGACAAATAATACATGGTTTATATGGTATAGTAATATAACGTCTCTCATGTTATTAGGGTCAGATTGATTAGGTATTTAAAACCAGAGACAGAACATAAAACACAGACAAAGCTCAGTTTTAGCACATCCAGTGAGACTCATACACAGTACAGTGCCTAAATATATATGTATAAATATCTAATAAGTAAAATGGTCTTTTAGTTTGACATTTACTTATTAGATATTTATACATATATATTTAGGCACTGTACTGTGTATGAGTCTCACTGGATGTGCTAAAACTGAGCTTTGTCTGTGTTTTATGTTCTGTCTCTGGTTTTAAATATATATTGCCATGCTCAGTAGCACTCCTCTGTGACACTCATATGCTTATATATATGTTGTAGTTATTTTGGGGGTTCAATAGGAGCTTGTTAGGTGTCCAGTATGTTTCAGATTGATTAGGACCTAAAGCCCTGTGCACCCTGTCTATTAGCAGTTTCTCTTCCGTAAAGTCGGGGTTTTTTTGTGAAACAGTTTTGTCACAAATTCCTTTAGCGCCTCTGGCAGTCCAGTCTCTGGGATATTCTTTAATCTCAGATTATTGCGCCTGGCGCGGTTCTCTGTATTCTCCAGCGCTTCCGTCAAGGTGTTTATTTGTGCTTATAAAGCTGCCAGCTCATGTTCAGTGACATTTTGGGCTGAGATCAGTTCATCTGCCACCCCTTCTAGATGGTCAGTTCTTTCTCCCAGTCCATGCATACCTCTTCTTCATTCAGACACTACCTTGGCCATTTCTATTTGCATTTTCTGTACCATTCTTTTTAATAGGTCATCTACAGATGCAGCGGCCGTTATTCGAACAAATCTCGAAATGGAATTTCGATATATGCCCGTCATCCTCACAAGTTTAGCCGCGGCAGACTAAAGGCGCCTCGGAATAACACAGCAGGGGTGAGTGCTTCCGGGTCTGCCTGTCTGTAATAGACGCACGATCGCGGGGTTCTTTTTAAAATTTCTAACATTACAGTAATGTAGCAGAGGGGCTCCGGAGCTGAACAAAGTTGATTTCAGCCTCGGGACCCCCTACTTCCTGAGTTACGGGCTCCGGTATGGGGTGCCGGTATCCCCATGTAAAAATCCACGTGGGATGTAAACAAAGCAACTGCAACTGACCATCTCGGGTCCACCACGCGGCGTGACGCGCGATGTACCCAGGTAAATGTTCGAATAACGGCCGCTGCATCTGTAGATCACCTTTGGTGATAGGTCTGGCACTGTCATCAATACCTCCTGTTGCTCCTGCTTCAGATTCAGCTACTGCCTCTCCTTCTGATTCTGAAGGTTGTCTCATGCCGCCGCCATCTTGGACTCCTGTGTGCCTCCGCAGCGTTCCTTTTGTGAAGAATTTTGAAGCTTCTTGGATAGCCTGCTTCTTCTCTGTTTGCGGCTTCACCTCGCTGGGTGGTCCGCAGCTGCTGTCGGCGGTTTGGCACTTAGTCAAGTTGCGCAATGTGTTTTTTTTTTAATCTATTGTGCCCAGGATCGGAGGAGCTCCGTGCTCAAGCGGCCATCTTGTCGGCTCGCCATGCATGCACCGCCAATATACTCTATTTTAAAAATGAGCTGCATGTTATACCCATTGTTACACCTCTATATTCCCCTGGATATAGGGTGGGGGCCACCTCCCCTATAGTGACTCACAAGCGACACGTGCGTTCGCGGTAATAGAACTTTATAGGTGCAGATTATCAGACCACTCTTGCATCAGTGCAGTGGCCCTTTGTTCTAGGGACCCCATATAATTTACACAAGTTATACCCTCACAATCCTGACATGTATAGCTGACGCTCGTGTCCCACTGATCCCATATACAATCCCAGTGCCGGCACGGTGATGGGGCGCATTGATGTTGTGGAGAGGAGTATACAGTAGTTGCAGGCCAGTACTTCGCAACGGTATAGCTGATATACGGTGTATGCGTGTGAACTTGAAGGATACTGTTCGGTGACGGGGCGATCTCCCTTAACATCTATCCTTGTGTATCCCTCACGGGACCGGTCCTCTCGCTAGCCAGGGTAGCACGGCCCCTTTGAGGGCGCCAATGAGTCCTGCTGGGATGGGTGACACCACGCTGGTCTTTCCCACTCACACAGTGCTCCTCCCATCTTCTATCACCCCCACTGCTCCTCCCAGCTTCTCTCCCCCACTGCTCCTCCAAGCCTCTCGCCCCCACTGCTCCTCCCAGCCTCTTTCTCCTCCACTGCTACTCACAGCTTCTCTCTCCCCCACTGCTCATCCCAGCCTCTCTCTCCCCTACTGCTCCTCCCAGCCTCTCTCTCCCCCACTACTCCTCCCAGCCTGTCTCTCCCCCACTGCTCCCCCCAGCCTCTCCCTCCCCCACTGCTCCTCCCAGCCTCTCTCTCCCCTACTGCTCCTCCCAGCATCTCTCTCCCCATACTCGCTATCCCCCTACGCATCTCCAGATCTATCCCCCATTGCTCCTTCCAGCCTCTTCACCCCAATGACTCCTCCCAGCATTTCTCTACCCACACTGCTGCCTCCCAGTCTCTACTCCCAAACCTCTCCTCCCCGCCTCTCTCTCCCCCCATGCTCCTCCCACTTCTCTCTCCCCCACGCCCTTACCCAGCCTCTCTCCCCCACTATTCCTCTCATCCTCTACCCCACTGCTCCTCCCAGATTCTCTCCCCATTGCTACTCCCAGCCTCCCTCACCCACTGCTGTTCCTCAAGCTCTCTCACCACTGTTATATACCAGCTTCTCTCCCCATGCTCCTCCCAGCCTCTCTCCCCGCTTTCTCCTAGCCTCTCTCTACAGCACTGTCCGAGCCAAGCCTCTCCCCCTGCCCCTCCCGGCCTCCCTCCCACACTGCTCCTCCCAGCCTCTCTGCCACATTACTCATCCTAGACTGTCCCACTGCTCCTCCCAGCCTCTTTCCCCCACTGTCCATACAGCCGCATCACCATATGCTCCTCTCAGCCTTCTCTACACCAATGTCCTCATCTCCTACACTCTCTACCCACTGCTCCTCAAGAATATACTCCCCCAAGTGCTCCACCCCAGCAGCTCTTAAACCACTGCTCTCCCAAGCCTCTTCCCTCCACAACTGCTCGTCTTCCCAGCCTCTATCCCCACGGCGTCATCCCAGCCTTTCTCCCACACTGCTCCTACCATAGCCTCTGTCTACCCCATGCTCCTCCCAGCCTCTCTCCCCCACTGCTCCTCCCAGCCTCTCTCCCCCACTGCTCCTCCCAGCCTCTCTCTCCCACACTGCTCCTCCCAGCCTCTCTCTCCCACACTGCTCCTCCCAGCCTCTCTCTCCCACACTGCTCCTCCCAGCCTCGCTCTCTCTTTCTTTCCTAGCAACTGCTGCTGTGTATTCTCACTTGCTCCCCTTCTCCAGGCAGCACAGAGCTGATTTTCATGTAGACTGTCATGATAATATCAGGAACTACTAGGTCTTTTAATCCCCGTTGGTGTTTGAGGGGTTAATGACATACACTTTTTCTTCTTCTTTTTTTTTTTTAACAAAAGATAAAAATGCGGGGTTTGAAACCGGCCAGGGTGTTTCTTTGGTCTGTTCTGCATCCTGGATGGCCCACTCAACTGTTATAACCAAGGCCTACAGACCTGATCGGGGGAGGGTAGCTTCAAAGTATTCTGTAGAAGGGGTGGGCTCCTGCTGGTGCCTTGAGAAAGGCAGTTGGCAGTTGGCAGTTGGCAGTTGGCAGTTGGCAGTTGGCAGTTGGCTACAGGATTTTGGAGGCAGTTAGCTTCAGAGTTTATGGAGACCAGACTGAGGATATGGCATTGCCTCTTATCAATGACCTCTTTGGGAAGAACCTCTGTCCTTTGGTAATGTACTGTATAGGATTTTCTGTTTTATTCCTTTTATTTTAAGACACTGTTCTGCCTTATATTGCAACTGTATGTTTATTTTGTATCTCCTTTCTGTTATCTAAGCACTGTATTTATATATATAAAAACGTTTAATTAGTAATGCTCTGGGCTCTGATTGAACTGGTGCACACTGGAGAGAATAATTTACTACGCTCGGGCACACGTTACTACAGTTGATGTAATGTTAATGTGGATGGTTATGACGTGCACTTGAGTAGGGATTAATACTAACTCGCTGGTTCCTTGCTGAGGAGAAAGGGGGGTTGCTAGAGAAGCCTTGTGTATTAACCCTGGTTGCATATCTAAAGTCACGTGCTCACTTGTGTGCTATTCTAGGCGGTGGTATATTGGGACGGCTTGATAGGGGAAACTGTCCATTTGACGGACCTTTGCAGAGGTGAAAAGTGGGAGCGCTTGCAAGCTTCGGTATTAACCCTTGTCCCGTATGCAAGTCGCGTGCTAGCAGGGGGTCGTACGTGACATAGACTACAAAGGATCATATGAGGAAAAAATGTCATCACCGTGTTAGATAAGGGTCTTTCAGGTGTACTAAGTGAGAGGGGATATGCAGCCAGATTCAGTTAAATTTTGGGCTCAACTTTGTTTAGGAATTAAATACAGTTTCATCAAATCCATGAACAGGGAAAAACCGGACAAGGTGAAATAAGAGGGGGGGTTTCCGCATGGAGGGGCTTCCACATGGGGGGGCTGCCACAAGGGGTGGGGGGGCTGAAGCATGGGGTGCTACCACAAGGGGGCTGCCACATGGGGGGGGGGTTTTGGAGGGATCCCTCAAAAAGGGGGCTTCCCATGTGGACGGGGTTGATGTATCGGGGTATACCTTTCCTATCTAAAAAGCATGAAGACAGTGATGGCAGATACAATAGATATCTTTGAGAGGGTTACACACATATTTCGAAAGCAACAGTATACATTTTCCTTGTTTTGACTTCCTGGAAACCATAGTTACATAGTTACATAGTTACATAGTAGATGAGGTTGAAAAAAGACGTACGTCCATCAAGTTCAACCTATGCTAAATTTAGACAACAGATACTTTAACCTATATCTATACTTTCTTGTTGATCCAGAGGAAGGCAAACAAAAAACCCCAGAGTCATATCATCCAATGATATCTCATAAGGGGAAAAATAAATTCCTTCTTGACTCCAAGAATTGGCAATTGGATTAATCCCTGGATCAACTTCCTTCCCATGTATACTTGTTTGATATATCCTTGTATACCTTTCCTATCTAAAAAGATGTCCAACCTTTATTTGAACATATCTATTGTATCTGCCATCACAGTCTCCATGGGTAATAAATTCCACATTGTAACTGCCCTTACTGTAAAGAACCCTTTCCTTTGTTGCTGGTGAAATCTCCTTTCCTCCAACCTTAAGGGATGCCCCTGTGTCCTTTGTACTGCCCTTGGGATGAATAGTTCTTTTGAAAGCTCCTTGTACTGCCCCCGAATATATTTTTATATGGTTATCATATCTCCTCTTAGATGCCTCCTTTCTAATGTAAACATATCTAATTTAGCTAGTCTCTCCTCACAAATCAGATTGTCCATCCCTCTTTTATTAATTTGGTGGCTCTTCTCTGCACTTTCTCCAGTTCCATCATGTCTTCTCTAAGGAGTGGTGCCCAAGTCTATTTGTGATAGATACCAAGTATATACCTCTTGATAATCATTTATCCATGTCCCATCAGAACTTGTCTTCGAACATGGTGATCTTCAAACCACACGGAATAACAAGGATCATCAGACTGATGAGATCGGTACAAAGCGCTTAATAGTGAGAAGGGGTCAGGCCTTCAACATCCACCTGACCTTTAAGGCCGGGATCTTCGATCAAAACCATGATAATGTCAGCTTTATTGCGGAGACAGGTAAATGTGGTTTGAATGGTTTGCCTATGGAAGATAGAAAGATAACACAGAACGCTAGGTGAAGTCTCACTAATGTTCTATGTGAAGTCTCACTAATGTTTAGGTGAGATCTCACTAATGTTCTAGTTGAGGTCTCACTAATGTTCTAGGTCACTTTAAACATCATTGGTGAGACCTCACCTAGAGTTCTGTGTTCGGTTCTGGAGACCACATCTCCGGAAGGACATAAATAAATTGGAGACTGAGCAAATAAGGGGTCAGAAATAAACAAAATAAGGCGCAACAGATATAATTAATGACTGTGAACAAAAACAAATGTTGGCTAAACACCTGCGGTTTCCCAAACCGCAATTTATACTAAACTAAACAACCAAATGTTCATGGCACAAATGAAAATAAGTGAATAGTGCTATATAATGTGCAAAAAAACCAGTGAATAGATAAACACTGATGTCACATATACTGCAGCTCCATGGAACAGGATCCTCTGAGGTACTGTAGATGCTTCTTGAGGAAGAGAAGAAAACACAAATGCATGCAATATAGTGCATTAACATTTTACTTTGTACAACAAACAGCACAGGGGGAAAGGGACAACTCACACATTCCCCGCTGGTCAAAAGCAGAGTGACTTTGGGCGCACTCCAACCCTTCTCCAGGCTCGGCTTCTCGTCGTACACGTGCACGGTTCCCCCGGTCTGCGTCTCTCACTCGCATCTTGGGATGCCTCGCATCTATCGCACGTCAGCCAATCAGGCTTCTTGCGGAGTGGGTACGGTGGCTTCAGAAGTCCAAAATGCCCAACGCGTTTTCTTCTCCATATGAGGCTATCAAGAAGCATCTACCTCAGGAGATCCTGTTCCATGGAGCTGCAGTATATGTGATATCAGTGTTTATATATTCACTGGGGGTTTTGCACATTATATTGCACTATTCACTTATTTTCATTTGCGCCATGAACACTTGTATTGTATTGTATTGTATGTCTTTATTTATATAGCGCCATAAATGTACAGTACATAGCGCTTCACAGTAGTAATACATATCATGTAAATAACAAATAATATAAATAACAGGTCATGGGAATAAGTGCTTCAGACATAAAAGTAACATTAAGGAAGAGGAGTCCCTGCTCTGAAGAGCTTACAATCTAATTGGTAGGTAGGGAGAACGTACAGAGACAGTAGGAAGGAATTCTAGTAAGTGCGTCTGCAGGGGGCCAAGCTTTATGTATCATGTGTTCAGAATGTTCACAGTGCTATTCGTATGCTTCTTTAAGCAGATGTGTCTTAAGGTGGGTCTTAAAGGTGGATAGAGAGGGTGCAAGTCGGGTATTGAGGGGAAGGGCATTCCAGAGTTGCGGGGCAGTCAGTGAAAAAGGTTTAAGGCGGGAGAGGGCTTTTAGATACAAAGGGGGTAGAAAGAAGACATCCTTGAGAAGAACGCAAGAGTCTGGATGGTGCATAGCGAGAAATTAGGGCTAAAATGTAAGGCGGGGCAGAAGAATGTAAAGCTTTAAAAGTGAGGAGGAGAATTGAGTGTGAGATACGGGATTTGATCGAAAGCCAAGAGAGGGATTTCAGGAGGGGAGATGCGGAGATAGATTTAGGAAAGAGTAGAGTGATTCTGGCAGCAGCGTTTAGGATAGATTGTAGGGGAGACAGGTGAGAGGCAGGAAGGCCGGACAGCAGGAGGTTGCAGTAATCGAGACGTGAGAGAATGAGGGCCTGTGTCAGAGTTTTAGCAGTCGAGTAACAGAGGAAAGGGCGTGTCTTTGTGATATTGTGGAGGAAAAAGCGACAAGTTTTAGAAACGTTTTGAATATGAGAGGAGAATGAGAGAGAGGAATCAAGTGTAACCCCTATGCAGCGTGCTTGGGCTACTGGGTGAATGATCATATTTCCAATAGTAATGTGGAAGGAGGTAGTAGGGCCAGGTTTGGAAGGAAGTATAAGGAGCTCTGTTTTTGCCATGTTAAGTTTCAGTCGGCGGATTGCCATCCAGGATGATATTCCAGAGAGGCATTCAGAAACTTTGGTCTGTACAGCAGGTGTAAGGTCAGGTGTTGAAAGGTAAATTTGTGTGTGTAAATCAGCATAGAGGTGATATTTAAACCCAAAAGATGTGATTAGGTCACCTAGAGAGAGTGTGTAAAGAGAAAAGAGAAGGGGTTCCATGGATAGAGCCCTGGGGAACCCCCACAGAGAGATCAATAGAGGAGGAGGAGGTGTTAGCAAAAGAGAAACTGAAAGTACGATGGGAGAGGTAAGAGGAGACCCAGGATAGAGTTTTATTCCGAATACCAAGAGTATGGAGAATGTGGAGGAGAAGAAGGTGGTCCACGGTGTCAAATGCTGCAGAGAGGTCGAGTAATATGAGCAGAGTGTAATGACCTCTGTCTTTGTCAGCATGGAGGTCGTCAGTTATTTTAGTGAGGGCTGTTTCAGTAGAGTGAGCAGTGCAGAAGCCAGATTATAGAGGGTCTAGAAGAGAATAGGTGTTGAGAAAGTGAAGCAATCGAGAGAATACAAGACGTTCAAGGAGTTTGGAGGCAAAAGTCAGGAGGGAGACAGGTCGATAGTTAGAAGGACAGGTAGGGTCAAGCTTGCTGTTTTTGAGTAATGGTATAACGGTTGCATGCTTGAAGGAGGATGGAAAGGTACCAGAGTAGAGGGAAGAGTTAAAGATCTGTGTGAGCATAGGGATTATAGAAGGAGCAAGAGGTTTTAGGAGATGGGCGGGAATGGGATCAAGAGGGCAAGTGGTAGAGAGAGAAGAGGAGATCAGCAGTGACGCATCCTCCTCCGAGATAGCGGAAAAAGAGTCAAGAAAGGCAGGAGGAGAGTTGGGAAGCAGTGTGGGATGGGAGGAGGCAACAGATTGGATGTTGTGACATATGGATTCCACCTTTTCCTTAAAGTCAGCAAAGTCCTGAGGTGAGATGGAGGAAGAAGAGGAGGCAGCCGAGGGTGGTCTGAGTAGAGAGTCAAAGACAGAAAAGAGTCGGTGTGGGTTAGACTTGTGTGTGTTGATTAGTGATGAAAAGTAGGTTTGTTTAGCCTGAGAGAGGGCAGAGTTGAAACAGGACAGCATAAATGTGTAGTGAATGAAGTCTGCGAGCGTATGAGATTTCCTCCAGAGGCGTTCAGAGTAACGAGTGGAGGAACGCAGCATGCGTGTGTGGGAGTTTAGCCAGGGTCTGGGGTTAGAAGGGCGAGGACGGCAGAGAGAAAGCGGGGCATGAAGATCAAGAGAGGAAGATAAGGCAGAGTTGTAGTTCCTGACCAGGTTATCAGAGTCTGAAGCAGAACTGAGAGAGGAGAGGGAGGAGCGTAAAGTGGAATCAAGAGCTGATAGGTTAATAGAGCGCAGGTTTCTGCAAAAACGAGGGCGGAAATGGAAATGGAGATGGAGAGAAGCGAGAGAGAGAAAATGAGATGAGGTGATGGTCAGAGAGAGGAAAAGGGGAAATGGAGAAATCGGAGAGAGAGAAGTTTTTAGTGAAAATCAGGTCTAGGTAGTGTCCATCCTTGTGGGTGCTGGCTTCAGTCCACTGTTGAAGGCCAAAAGAAGAGGTTAGAGAGAGAAAGCGGGAAGCCCAAGGGGGAGAGGGGTCACCAATGTGGCAATTGAAGTCCCCAAGGAGAAGAATAGGGGAGTCTGAGGAGAGAAAGAAAGAGAGCCAAGATTCAAAGTGAGAGAGAAAGGCAGAAGGGGGATGAGTAGAGGAAGGTGGGCGATAGATGACCGCCACATGGACAGGGAGAGGAGAGAAGATCTGGACTGTGTGAACCTCAAAGGAGGGAAAAGCAAGAGAGGGGGGAATAGGAAGGGTTCGGTAACGGCAGAGAGAGGAGAGCAGGAGCCCCACGCCTCCACCCCTGCCATCAGGGCGCGGAGTGTGGGAGAAGGAAAGGCCACATAAGAGAGGGCAGCTTCCAGAGCAGAGTCAGACTGAGTGAGCCCGGTCTCGGTTATAGCAAATAGGAGCAGAGAGTGAGAGAGAAAGAAGTCATGCACAGAGAGGAACTTGTTGGAAAGGGAGCGAGCATTTCAAAGGGCACAGGAGAAAGGGAGAGAGGAGGGAGGGTGGCAGGGGATGAGTATGAGGTTGGAGGGGTTTACACCAGAAGGAGTAGAAGTTGCATGTGGAAGGCGAGGACGAGAGCAAGTAGAAATAAGGCAGGGACCAGGATTGGGAGAGATATCCCCAGAAGCGAGGAGGAGAAGCATGGATAGAAAGAGAATGTGTGAGGATGATTTGTAGGGGTGTGTTTTAGTGCAGGGTGTATAGCTGTGGCTTGTCAGAGGGCGCAGGTAAGAAAGGAGTTCATGTGAACTGAGAAGTGGTGAAGGAAGGAGAGATGAAGATATATGAATAGAGTTAGAGACATGATGAGGCTGGTGGAAGGAAGTGCATAATTTGAAAAGAAGTGAAGTTACAGCAAATATAAAAAGTAAAGGTGGCATCACAGCAATCGTTAAGTGCTGAGATGTGCAGTCTGGGATAGATGATATCGTCCTTTCCAGCGTAGTTCAAATGCAGGAATCAGAAGCAGAAGGTGGTGTCCACTTTTCCACTTCTTTTTAAACTTCCACACTACTTGAAAGATTTCTACTTACAAGCATTTCTGCTTAGGAGCATGGCTGCAGGCAGCAATGGCTGTTGTGAGTTTACTTATATACTTTTACAAAGTCACCTGGCTGGCTAACCAACTTAATTAGCACGTGTGGGGGACGTTAAAGCAAATGGTGTGGACGATGAATTAAATTAAGACACAGCAGGGTATGATGATTGCAGGACAGACAGACAATTTGAGATATGTTTTTACCTGAGAAAAGACAAGACAAGAGATGAGATGATCAGTAAATCAATGGTCTCAACTTCCTTTTTAAACCTCCTCACTACTTTAAACATTTCTACTTAGAAGCATTTCTGCTTAGGAGCATGGCTTGTTTAGTTTAGTGCAAATAAGGGCTCCTAAAATGGAGCAGGATCCACAGCAGAAGACGTATCAGGAATTTAAGCCAATTAGACGGTTAGACTTGTTTGGGATTAAGCCACCTGTTAAATGCTCTAGAAGACGTTGTTTTCCCATTGAAAGCAGTGGTATTTTTCCTCTTGATTGGCTTGATTTCCTGTGACCTGGTGCAATACTTTCCCCTGATTAATGATTACGTCTTTGTGTTGTAGTCGGGTAATTCTGATGAGTAACTCCAAAATGTGTTCTTTGATTCTTTTTTTCTTAATTAGGACCAAATCCCCTGGAATCCTCTGGTACAAAGACAATATTCTCTTTATCAAGGCCCAACATTAAACATGCGTGGAACGCGTCGGTTATAACCAGCGGCGCAAGGTCAACGGATATATCGATGGTGTCTCCTCCAAATGCGGTCATTGGGCTTCACACCCTGAAGCTGCAGATATCGAATCGGAGCCAAAATATCTCTCATTTTCTTGGGGAATTTATCTTACTATTTAACCCATGGTGTTCAGGTAAAGTATAGCCAGCCATTTATTAAAATAACATATATTATTCAAGTTAAACACCACCCTACGATAAACGGCAAAACGGTCAGCTTTGACATAATTGGGATAAAAGTATTGCACAAAATCTCCTAAGTAAATCTGTCACTGAAAAAAACACATGAAGCAGTCACAGTATGGCAAAGTAATGTTCCCTGATCAGTAAGTGATAGGCTAGGTAATTACCACCTAAAGTTCAGCCATTCCCAGTCATTAAAACAACGTACACCAGGGAAGCATGTTTCCGAGACAGAGAAGAGGTCCCGCTCTGAAGTGGCAGGGTGAGGCTCAGCGGTGATGTGAGGAAGGACTTCACAAAAAGGGTAGTGGATTTGGAGAACAGCCTCCCAGCAGAAGTGGTAGAGGTTAATGCAGAAAAGGGAATTTAAAAATACTTGGACATAAGGTGAGCCGCAATATGAAAGAAAGCCAAGAATCAAATAGGGTCCGACGTTTTACACCAGATAAGGGCCAAGTGCTTCTTACCTGCCGTCTAAGTCTATGTGCCCCATTTTATTATCAAAACATTATAACCATAGGAATAAAATATACAGCTTAATAGAACGACAGAGACATGGTCATTTTCTAACTGTTTCCTTTGATTTTGCCATGATCTTGCCTTTATTATAAGGGTTTGAATGATAAATGAGGATAATATTATGTGTTATATATATATGGTCTGATTATTTATTGTATATACATACAGTGGTGTGAAAAAGAAAGTACACCCTCTTTGAATTCGATGGTTTTACATATCAGGACATAATAACAATCATCTATTCCTTAGCAGGTCTTAAAGCTTCTCTAAGATCATTGCTGATGTCTTTCCTCCTTGGCATTGTGTTAACACACATCTGAATGCTCCAGACCAGCAAACTGCTAAATGTTCGGCTTTTATAGAGGTGGTCAGACTTGCTGATGATCAATTAATCAAGGGCATTTGATTAGCAGCACCTGTCTGCTACATAGCATCTTAATTCCTATGGAAGCAGTAAGGGTGTACTTAGTTTTTCACACAGGGCTTCTCCATTTTGGCTTTATTTTTGTTAAATAAATCATGACACGGTGTAATATGTCATGTGTTGTTGTTCATCTGAGGTTGTATTTACCTAATTTTAAGACCTGCTAAGGAACAGACGATTGTTATTATGTCCTGATATGTAAAACCATAGAATTCAAAGAGGGTGTACTTTCTTTTTCACACCACTGTATGTACAAGTACTGTAAGATAGGAACGCTATGGGGTCACACCTAGCCTAAGGCAAAGTTCTAGGACAATCTGTACTTCTTGGGACCTCCAAGTTACGTCTAATGCCATCTAAACATCAGTAAGGAAGCCGGGGTTCGATGCCCGCTGGCCATACTGCGCAAGCACCGAATCTCAGGGTAGGGATAATATCAGCGCTTGTATTTCTCGCAGGCGATGCAGTCTTCCTGGACAGCGAAGCAGAGAGGAAAGAGTACGTCCTAAACGAGAACGGGTTTATCTACATGGGAAACGCAGACTGGATCCGCCCACAATCATGGAACTTTGGACAGGTAAATCTCCATGCAGGATATGTTCAGCTGCTAATATATATGCTGTGTACAGTATATGTGTGTGTATTTCGCCCTCTGGTGGCATACTGTGGTATATGTTGTAATATTCTGCTTTATCACTGCATTTAAATTCTCTGTGATATTATTCTGAGTACAGAGGGGCAGATTAGTCCAAATCCGTTTCTGGACTTTCTCGGACTTTTCATTCAAAATCCGACCCGTGCATTAAATTCCGACTTCGGATTCTCTCGACGTTAATCCGCGCGGATTATTTAAAATCCGTCCATAAATCTCGTTTTTTTCGGATATTAAATAATTCGGCTTGGGATATAACGTGAATCCATACTGCTGTGATGCGCTATGTACATTAATGGTGCTATATAAAGATATACATACATCCCGCGGGCCGTGTTTATATCGGATCCGCCGTCAGATTGTAAGAAAAAAAGAGTTTAAGCCTCTTTGACAATAATTGACAGTATTCTTATTAATATTATGATTATTTAATATGGATATACAGATAGGACCCAGACATTGGAACCTGTGATTTTCGGTGTCTGCGCAAGTGCAGACCTGCAATTACCCCTTCTGCGCATGCCCCACCTCCGTTCTGCGCATGCGCGACCTCCGTTCTGCGCATGCCCCACCTCCGTTCTGCGCATGCGTGACCTCCGTTCTGCGCATGCCCCACCTCCGTTCTGCGCATGCGCGACCTCCGTTCTGCGCATGCCCCACCATCATTTCATTGACGCTGCCGCTACGTTGGAAACCCCCCCTGTTTCTGCACATGCGCAACACTCAACCGCCCGCCCCCCCCACCCTGTTCTAACCAAACAACATGGCTGCATTACATGTCGCGCCCCCTTCTCGGTACCGCCAGATTGCCGAAAAGCAGGGCACCGACAAGCAGTGCCCTACTTACTGCTAGGTAACTCATTTACTAGAAAAAGAACCAGTACTGGAACTCAGACCACTAAGTCCAGCCCAGGAGTGGACACTGGACACCCGCTGACAGGTGTCATTCCAGTCATTCACGTTTTATTAGGTAAATAATGTAGAAATGTTTGAGCTATAGAACTACTGTACAGCAGCCCAACCAGTCGACATCCAAACCCTGCTGGGCCTACATCAGCACAGCTTCAGCTCCAGGCTCCGCCCCTATTTATACCCCTCCCCCGGCTCCTCCCCCCATTATAATTCCGTGTGACGGACTCAGTTTTCAGGTTAGGATTACTAACCCGACGCTCGGATTTTCAGCGCAAGAAAAAAAATGGCGGATTTGACTTTTCGAGAGCGATCCTCGGAACTCCGCCGCCGAAAGGATTGAAATTGGAAGAAGTAATCCGCCCAGCTCTGATTCTCATTTATAACGGGATCTGTTGGGTTAAACATATTTGTGCTTATTCGCCAAAAAGACAGAAACAGTAAAATCTTTGCCTTTTGCGTGGTTACTTTTTTTTTCCTTGAAGAAGACAATGGGATGGATCGTTTCTGTACCCAGCGACAGCTCAGCTCTCAGGGCCTGTGCCTTAAATACAAAGCCAACGCACAGCGTTACTATGTTATGTTTAATAAATACTGACACGCTCACTTTCCCTCTGATCCCGATGAAGTTTGACGAGGACGTGATAGAAATCTGCCTGAAATTACTGGATAGGAGTCAAAATTGCCACGAAGACCCGATCAGCGACTGCGGCCGGAGAAATGACCCCGTGTACGTCAGCAGAGTGATCAGCGCCATGGTAAATCCCTCTCCCCAATCTGTAACCCCCTAATATAAGGAGTCCTCTCAGCTATCTGTAACCCCCCTAATATAAGGAGTCTGTCTCAGCTATCTGTAACCTCCCTAATATAAGGAGACCTCTCAGCTATCTGTAACCCCCTAATATAAGGAGTCTGTCTCAGCTATCTGTAACCTCCCTAATATAAGGAGTCTGTCTCAGCTATCTGTAACCCCCTAATATAAGGAGTCTGTCCCAGGAATCTGTAACCCCCCTAATATAAGGAGTCTATCCCAGGAATCTGTAACCCCCCTAATATAAGGAGACCTCTCAGCTATCTGTAACCTCCCTAATATAAGGAGTCTGTCTCAGCTATCTGTAACCCCCCTTATATAAGGAGTCCTCTCAGCTATCTGTAACCCCCCTTATATAAGGAGTCCTCTCAGAACTAATCGGTACCCCCTAATAATAAGGAGTCCTATCTCTCAGCTATCTGTAACCGCCCCTTATATAAGATTCCTCGCTATCTGTTACCCCTAAATATGGAGTCCGCGTCAGCTATCTGTTAACCCCCCCGTTATATAAAGGAGTGCCTTCAGCTCATCTTAGTTAACCCCCTCCGATATAAGGATCCTCCAGCTACCTAGATCTTACCACTATCTTAACCCAGTAACCGCCCCTATATCAGGATGTCCTCTCAGCTAATCTGTGAACCCCCCCCCTAATACTAAGGAGTCCTCGTCGCCAATCGGTAACCCCCTAAATACTACAGGGTCCTCTCCCAATCTGTAACCCCCTATATAAGGAGTCATCTCCCCAATCTGTAACCCCCTAATATAAGGAGTCCTCTCCCCAATCTGTAACCCCCCTAATATAAGGAGTCTGTCCCAGGAATCTGTAACTCCCTAATATAAGGAGTCTGTCCCAGAATCTGTAACCCCCCTATCTAGTGAGTCCGTCCCCAGTAATCTGTACCCCCCCCTATATAAGAGTCCTCTCCCCATCGTGATAACCCCCTAATATAAGGAGCCCTCTCCCCAATCTGTAACCCCCTAATATAAGGAGTCCTCTCCCCAATCTGTAACCCCCTAATATAAGGAGTCCTCTCCCCAATCTGTAACCCCCTAATATAAGGAGTCCTCTCCCCAATCTGTAACCCCCTAATATATATATCATTTCCTGTACCATACATTATGTCTTTGTGATTTTTCAAACGTCCTTAGCTCCAACATAAAACCCAGAGTATGACCATAGTCCCGCTCCACCATGTTCCTGTTAACCCCTCATCTTCTAATCTCAATGACCATAGTCCCGCTCACATGTCCTGTAACAC
>WSYH01002705.1:35000-80673 GCA_036426205.1 Ascaphus truei | reverse complement strand
ATGGTCACTCTTAGCCTCGTTTAGCAGTGTATACAGGGACAGTGCTCCGATATGATTATGTCCTGAGGAACCTCACTTGCAGCAATACTGTAGCTGCCTTGCTGTGTTTGTCACTCTGCACAGCATCAATGAGGTTTATCATTCAGTTTTTGCCAGTATCTAGCCCTCTGATATAAGCTCATGGTACAAGTCTGTCTCCCATTATTAGTGACTCCCTCACTGGGACCTCATCGACCCCCCCAGGTTATATAGTCAGGATACCTACCTCTGACTAGCATAACGCAGGTTACTATAGGTTAACATACCCCTGGATATTACACTCAGTGGGTTACCTAAGGTCATCCTGACACCTATATGGGTATACAGACCTACACAGGGGAGCTTAACTGATTGAAATTATTACAACTTATGTACAAAGTTTATTTGCTCTTTATGTATGTTAGTTGCTATAAGTCACATTTACTATTACCTACTAGGATATAGATACCAGCGTTGTGACTTATAGTCTCAGCACATACCCGGACACACCTGGAGTATTCACTCACTACACAGGTCCACATCAGGAATTCTGTGCTAATATGTTACCAGCAGTTTATTAAAACCTTCTGGTACACTTATGAGTCTGATCCGGAGCCAACACGGCTATTTTATTCAGGATCTACCTACCTTCAGTACGTCGTTCTATCAACCATTTTTTAATATATACTGTTATTAATAAAGATTATGTTTTAAACCATTCACTTATCTTCAGAGAGTGAACCTGAGTGCTAAATTGGGTTCTTTCTCTCACCTATCTACACCTGGAATGGAACTGGGACAACTCACTGGGGCAATTTTCCTAGATTTGCAAAGGCTTTTGATACCGTTGATCATGATATCTTGCTTAATTAACTCCAGTGCTCTGGAATAGGGAAGAAAACTTTAAACTGATTTCATACCTACCTATCAGGTAGATCTCAACATCTGTCTATCTCAGGCTCTAACTCCAACCCCTTGGATATCACCTGTGATGTCCCGCAAGGCTCTGTTCTGGGGTCCCTACTCGTCTCAGTGTTCATAAATTATCTTCCTACAGCTTGTAAGGGAGATTCAATACACATGCATGCAGATGACACAAAGTCCTAGCCTCTCCGACCTTGAACACATACTTCAAAATGACTTGAAAATTGGATTTCCCAAAACAAACTGTTTTTAAACACTGACAAGACTGTAACAATGGTATTTGGGACCAAGGCTACATTTTTAAAGCTTTCAATGAATGAGCTCCAGATCAGAACCACCGTTAATACCACCCTAGCTCCTGTTAGTAGTTTTAAATACTTGGGCATATGGTTTGACTCCCATTTAACATTTGGGATGCACATGTAACGGATCCGCACCTTAGTTTGCTGTTTGTCTTGCCTTACAGACCTATGCAGCCCTGGAACACTGCTCCTGATCTTTTCTGCAGCTCCACCCTGGGTTTACTCATTGAGGCAATGCTGTCACACGCCCCTTCTGCTATTGGTTCACTGACCTTTAAAGACACCTTTCCCACAATGCTTCCCTGCCGAGCATAACCCTTCCTGGTTGTCACAAGTGTTCTGCCCTAAGGCTTGGCTCTGTTGTGTTCTAATCTCTCTAGTTCTATTTCCCAGTTCACGCAGAGGTCTGTTCCTGTTTCCTGTGCTGAAGCGGAGTACTCTTCATGTTAACTTCAGATTCCTGTTTCCTGAGGTCGGCTGTTAGTCGCACGCAGCGGCCTGTTCCTGTCTCCTGTGCTGAAGCGGAAGTCTCTCCAGTGTTGACTTCAGCTCCCTGGTTACTGAGGCCTGCTATCCTTCCACAGCAAGAGCCTATCTACCGGTACCTGCGGCTCTCTGCTCATTCTCCATAGCAGTTTCCGTGTCCTGGTTCCTGTGCTGAAGCATAGGTCTCTCCAGTGTTGACTTCAGCTCCCGGTTTCCTGAGGCTTGCTGTCCTTTCTCTGCAGAGCCTATCTATTTGGTTCCTGGGGTCTGCTGCTCATTCTACATAGCAGAGGCCGTGTCCTGGTTCCTGTGCTGAAGCGGAGTACCTCCCGTGTATCCTTCTGCTTCATGTTCCTGTGGTCTGCTGTCCTACCCTTAGCAGAGGCCAATCTACGAGTTCTGAGGTCTGTAATTCTCTCTCTCCTTGCACAGGCCGCTCTGGACACTTGCGCTGAAGCACTGGTTTACCAGTGCTGCCTGGCGGCGTGCCCACTCCGGTCTGCCTATCCTTTCCTGAGACCAGTACTATGGGCCATGGTCGTCGCATGCGCAGAACCCGCGCTCACGCTCCTAAGCTGAGGCGGGGAACTTCTGATTACCTGTTGCCGAACTCCTGCTTGAATAACGTTTACCCTGATCTCTCCAGTCCTGACCATGGCTTGTCCACTGATGATGCTACCTTCTCCAGTCCCGACCCTGCTACGTACGACTACGAACTGCGCAATCCGGATCAGCCTGCGCGGTCTAAGGTCGGTGCTTATACAACCCCACCTCAGCCACGTGGTCCGACCCAGGTTTGTGGCGAGCACAACCGTGACAGTATGCTCGGCCCCACAAACTCGGACCGCCCTGTGGTGAGGGTTGGCAAGTTTCTGTCTGAAATCCTGTCCCGGCCTGCAGATCAGTCCCAGTATCTATGCGAAATACTACCTCGGATGGAAGATCCGTTTATGTTAGAAGGTTTAACCCCTTTGCAACACCGATGCCGTAATGATCTTATTATGAAGGCTTTCTGCCTCCAGGAATTAAAAGAGTTACTGGCCAGTTGTGTTCGCTCCCCTGGTTCCCCTTTAACCTGGGATAATGTGAACCCTATGGAACTGGCCGACGCCCAAGATACACTCTATACCCTGGCCTTATCACTGGACATTCTCGTAGTACGAGAGGACCCTCTCTTCATGTTGGCTCATGCACAAAACACACTCTGTGTACTTTCCCTGACTTTGGACATTTGCATAAAGGAACAGGACCCTCTCCTCGCCAACTAAGCTGCCGCGTGGCAGTCCCCCTGTACTGCCAGTCCTGTCGCTAAACCTGGGGACGTATCTCCCTCTCCAGGAAATGACCAAACTGTCCCACTATCACTGCCCCCTAACGCAGAAGCTGCCACGGTCCCTAGCCCTGATTGTACGCCCGGTTACTCTGACCCAATTGATATGTCTACGTTAACCCCTGCCGATCACCCCTGTGAGGTTCCCCTGGAGTCTACGTATGTTTCTCTAGCCAACACTAAGGCTCTAGTATCTGAGAACAAATCCCCTTTCCCCTCTATTTCTAGCTCAGAATCCCTAACTTCTGTATTTGAGCTTAGCCCTGTCTTAACCCCTGCTAGTCAGGCCTATGAGTTGTCCACTGTAAATCCCTGTATTTCTCAGGTCTGTGTGTCTCTCTCACAGTGTAGGCTTTCTTTACTCTCTCTTTCTAACTCTGAATCTCTCAGTCCAGCCCTTGAGATTTTTCCTGCTTTAACCCCTGCTAGGCAGTCCTGTGTGCTCTCCCCGTCAGAGAAAGAATCCCTTCTACTTCCACATTCTAAGCTTGAATTTCTAATTTCTGTTCCCAGGGTCATTCCTGTATTAACCCCTGTGGGGCAGCTCTCTGAGTCCCCTTTGGTAACCCCCTGTTCTCCGCCAGCCATGGTCACGTCCCTAACTCCAGAGGAGAAATCCCTTGTCTCACCTATTACAGAGGAAAAACTCTCTATGTTCTACTCTCAGGTACAATCTGCATTAACCCCTGTAAATTCTTGCTGCCTCCAAGCTAATGCCTTCGTTCTAGCCTCAGAGAATGAGTCCCCAAGTCCGACAGCAGAGGTTGCATTGAAGGATTCCCCTAACCTTGCGGAGTCCTTAGAAATTCTTTGCTATAAATCCCCTGCATCAGCTCAAGTTTCCGCTGCCTTGCCTCCTGAAACTTCGGCTAACGTTCTGGTTCCAGTTAAATGTATTCAGGGACCAGGTTTTTCCCTAAGCTTGGTTGCAGAGTTCCCACTCCCGGGTATTTCGCTGAACCAGCCTGTCACCCAGAGAGCTTTGATCCCTGCTTCAGCGCATAGTCCCCACGTTGTGGAATCTGCAGTCATTTCTGGTTTCCCAGACACTCCTTACCAAATACCCACTTCAGAGACCAGTATAGTTATGATTACCCCCCTTGTACTGTCTGTGTTCTCCTCTTCTCAAAGCTTAGGGTTAAAAGCGTACAGTGGTCATTATGCCCCTCCTGGGGTTCATGTTGGGTTCTCAGGAATGTTTGCTGACACACTGCCTTCACTCAAAAGTGACGCTTTTTCATATGTGCTAGCTAGAAGCCTGCACACAGTTTCCCCTCTCTCTGAAATTTGCCTTGTCGGTCCCGATACTCTGAGAGGTAAAAACCTCCCTTCAGATTCAGAATCTCCTCCTATAGAGGCCGTCCTTGCTTTTGGTTCCCCTGATTTCTCTGCCCATGCAAACCCTCCAGGGATCAGCATATCTGTTGTTACTCCCTTAGTACAGTCTGAGACCACCCTGCCTATATTACTAGTCCTGGTGTTTAAATCTGAGCTATTTAGTTTTCCTGCCCTTGCTAAACCTCAGTCCCTCAGCACTGCGTCTAAATATGCCCCAGCAACCGTTGGGTTACTCGGGGTAAAAATTAAAGCTCCTGTCTTAAAGGGTACTTTCTCACACATGTCCAGCAAAGCTAGAACCTCAGTGATTGATTCTAAGTCACTTATCACTATATCTGATTTTCTCACTAGTCAAACACAGACACCCTCACCACTGGCTAGGAGTCCCGTTATCAGAATTTTTGGACTAGTAAACACGCCTATTCATGTTTTTGTCATGACAAGCACCCCTGTTGTTAGGGCCCTTGCAGTTTTGGATAAGACTCCTTTTGCTTCTAAGGTTTCTGCTATTAAGAGTTTCCATGGTTCCAACTTGCCGCTTGTTGTCTCTTTAACTCCCATCATTACTCCCCCATTATCCGTCACTGACTCTCAAGCACCAGCTCCTGACGCTAGTTCTCCTATCAGTACCCCTGCATTGCTAGATGTTTCTGTTATGGATTCCGAGCCTCCAGCTCCAGAGTCGATTCCTCTACTCGTTGCTGCTTTGGTAGTCTCTCAGATTCCTGTCACTGAAGTACAGACTTCAGCTTCTGATGTTGGCTCCCCTCCCTCCGCTACCCTTGCTCTGCCTGATTCTCAAGTTCCTGATATTAAAGCCCCAAAGCCTATTCCTACTCCCCAGACAATACTATCTCCCACTGAGGGTTCCCCAGTATTTGGGAGCTCCACTGATGATTGCTTCTCTGCCTCTGCTAAACCATGGTTTTTCCCCTCGGAACCTTCTGTTGCCCCTGTTATTTCCTCTGTGTTGGAAATACTCTGTACGTATCCCAAGATTTCGGTCTCTATGCCTGGTTTACTGCTTGCCTTGTCACCTTCCATACCAATACCTGGAAATGGTCCCACCCACCCTATACCCTCGCTGACCACTACCTGGGAGACCTCTGGAGGAGAAGACCCTCTCAAATTTCTACATGCAGAGGTCAGCCTAGACTTTGTCTGTCCCGAAGGTTGCCCTGGTATTTTCGATCAACCATTGATGCCGTTTATCCTGAACTCTGGTCCCATTATTAAAGACTGGGCTCCCAGTGGGGGTTCTTCTGCCGTTTCTGCTCCGGAAACCCTTGGTTCTTCACAGCCCTGGATTCCCAAGCCATTTCGCGTGGCGAGCCATGTACCTGTCACGCTGCGCTCACCACAAACAGGACGGAAGACCGCGGGGCTGAGGTGGGGATGTATAGGCACCGACCCACAACCACGCAGTCCTGTCCGGAATGCGTAGTCCTAGTCGTACCGCGTCGTAGGGTTGGAGAGGTCAGGGTAGTCAGGGTACTTGCCGTGTTCCAGGGTTGGGGAGTCCGGGTAGGTAGAGTTTCGTAGCCAAGGTCCTGGGTAATAGAAGGTAGAGTAGTCGAGTAACGAAGCCGGGGTCAAAGTGCTGGAGAGTGTAGAAATCCAAGTAACAGGCAGGGTCAAACAGGTCAGACAAAGTTCAAGACAAAACTAGACAGCAGCGGTGAGCACAATGCATAAACAGGAGTTTATGCTCAGCAATGAAGGACAGGCAGAAGCAGGTATATATGTGGGATGGGTCCAATTACCTTGCAGGGGTGTGTTCTGGTCCACCAATGGTGTCAGAGAGACACTGATCAAAAACAGCTTGCAATTAGGCTCTCCTGATGCTAGGTCTGGTTGCCGGGCAACCCGCGCGCGTGCGCGATGCGCGTCGCGACGTGATGACGTCATGTGGTTTACTCAGCAAGTCTCCGCCTGTGGGAGATTCCAGCAGCTCCCTCACGTTCTCCTGCTTCCTGGTTGCCGAGCAACCCGTGCGCGTGCGCGATGCGTCTCGTGGAGCTCCCGCCATCACGCTGCTGCACCTGCACTGCCCTGGCAGGCGTGGGCGCATGACTCTGCCCGTGGTGCTTCCCTGAGTCGGTCTCCGCGCGGATCAGAGGCAAGTGGACAGTATCCCCCCTTGAGGAGAGACCATCCGGGCGAACCAGAATGGTTTCTCAGGATGCCTACGGTGGAAGGCAGAGATGAGGCGGTTGGCATGTACTGATGATGAGGAATCCACTCTCTCCTCCTCGGGCCATAGCCTCTCCAGTGTACAAGATATTGTAATCCTCCTCTGGATATTCTGGAGTTGAGAATGGTCTGAACCTCGTATTCTTGTTGGCCCTCTACCAGTATGGTTTGCGGAGGTTTAGATTGTCCTTTGGAGGATGAGTCTTGATGATAAGGTTTGAGAAGGGATGAGTGAAATACAGAAGGAATCCTCATATTTTTTGGCAGTTCAAGCCGATAGGCTACTGGGTTGATCCTTTTTGATGCGGAAAGGGCCGATAAAAACGTGGTGCCAGTTTGGGTGAAGCTACCTTTAGCCGAATGTTTTTGGTAGACAACCAAACCCTTTGTCCTACAGAGTACCTGGGACCTCTCTTCGGTGACGATCCGCGTCTCTTGTGTAATATACCAGCGTGCTGTAGATTCCGATGGATCTTCTGCCATAGGTCTTGTAAATGGCGAATCCTGTCCTCTGGCGCCGGGACTCCAGACTTGGAGATGAGGGAAGGAAGTGCCGACGGATGGAAGCCATAGTTGACCATAATGGTGACTGTTGGGATGATTCGTTCTGTAGATTATTGTGGGAGAATTCTGCCCATGGGAGAAGTTCCCCCAGTCGTCGCTGAGTGTCAGCGATAAAGCACCTCAAAAACTGTTCCAGAGACGATGGGTGCTTCCGTCTGTCCATTGTCTGGGTGATATCCCGATGAAAAGTGTAGGGTAACGTCCAGATTTTTACAAAAACGCCCTCCAGAACCGGGAGATGAACTGGGATCCTCTATCGGACACTATGACCTAGGGGACCCATGTACCTGAAGATCTCCCTGATGAAAACTTCGGATACCTTGGTGCAGTGGGTAACCCCTTCATAGGGATGAAGTGTGCCTGTTTGGAAAATCTGTCCACCACCACAAGTATAGTGTCCATGCCTCTAGATTTGGGCAACTCACGATGAAGTCCATCGATATTGTGTCCATGGACGTACTGATGGGTAGTGGTTGAAGGAGACCTGCTGGTCTGTTGTGTGGCGTCTTGCTTCGAGCACAAGTAGCGTACGTACTAGCCAGGCTTGTATTCTCTCCGCATGTAGGGCCACCAGAATGGCGTTCGATGAACTCAGTAGTTCTTTTGGTGCCAGGATGGCCTGCAGTCTTGGATGAATGTCCCCACTCCATGACTCCTCTGGAATTATCGGGGAGATGAACAACCGTCCTCCGGAACGTTGAGTCCTGCCGGGATGTTGTTCTGAGCCTTAGTAATGTCCGTTAAGGCACTAAAAGTATTTGCCGCCAAAATACAAGTGGAAGGGAGAATGGTCTCCTGTTATCCCCTTGTTATCCTCTACCAGGAACTGTCGTGACAAGCGTCGGCTTTAATGTTTTTGAACCAGGGATGTAGGAAATGAGGAAGTTAAAGCGAGTAAAGAATAAGGACCATCTTGCCTGGCGAGATCCTAGTCGCCGTGCTCCCTCAATGTACAGAAGATTCTTATGGTCCGTAAGTATCGTGACTGGCGACTCTGTGCCTTCCAGTAAGTGCCTCCACTCTTCCAAGGCCAGCTTGATAGCGAGGAGCTCCCGGTTACCTACATCGTAATTCCTTTGGGCGGAGGAAAATTTCTTTGAAAAATATGCAAGGATGAAGTGGAGCTGAGGATTCTTTCTTGTGAAAGTATAGCACCTGCTCCTACATCGGAGCGTCGACCTCCAAAAAAAAAGGTAACGAAGGATCTGATGGGTTAAGATGGGTGCTAGGAGAATGCCGTCTTTATTCTCTCGAAAGCCTGAGAGCCTTCTCAGTCCACCTTGTAGGATCAGCTCCCTTCTGTGTGGAGTGCTGTGATGGGTGCTACTCACCGATGAGAATCCCGAATGAACCCTGGTAGTAGTTACGAAACGAGGAACCTTTGGATGGCCTTGAGGGAGAGGGGACAGGGCCATTCGAGTACCGCCTTGACCTTGGTAGGATCCATAGCAAGGCCGGTATCCGATCATGTTAGCCGAGAAAAGAGGTGGAGTTTGTGAAATGGCATTTCTCGAGTTGGCATACAAATGATTCTCTCTTAAACGCTGCGGACTTGTTTGACATGCATTATATGTTCCGGTATGGATCTGGAAAAATTAATATATCGTCCAGGTATACTATACATGGTGGTCCAGAAGGTCTCTGAAAATGTCGTGACAAAGTCTTGGAAGAACCGCAGGAGCATTACACTCCAAATGGCATGACCAGGTATCGTAATGCCCGTCGCGAGTATTGAATGCTGTCTTCCATTCATCTCCTTCTCTGATTCTAACCAGATTATAGGCTCCTCTGAGTCCAGTTGGTGAAGATCCTGGCTCCCTGGAGTTTGTCGAACAATTCGGCTATCAACGGAAGGGGGTAGCGGTTTTTTTATGGTGAGTTTGTTGAGGCCCCGGTAATCAATGCAGGGTCTGAGGGTTCCGTCCTTTTTTTGACGAAAAAAAAATCCTGCCCCCGCAGGTGATGAAGATTTCTTAATGAACCCCCTCGGAGATTCTCTGAATATATGTTCTCATGGCCTGGGTCTCAGGAATCGATAGTGGGTATGACCCTCCTCTGGGTGGTATGGCCCGGGTAGAAGATCGATAGGACAGTCGTACGTCCGAGTGGCGGAAGTACCTCGCTTGACGTTTGTCAAAGACATCGCGGAAATCTTCGTTAATCCCCGGCAGCTGTACCCTGTCAGGATCCGTGACCTCCATTCCTGCCACTGCCTTTGGAGCAGACATGCAATGTTCCAAGCAAAAAGAACTCCAACGAAGTGCGTGGCCTCTGCCAGTCAATGACAGGATTGTGGATCCGGAGCCACGGAAGTCCCAGAATGATGTTCGAGAAGGGGGTGTGAATGACATCAAAGGTTATAGTCTCGGAGTGAAAGTTCGCTATCATGATGTTAAGGGGTATGGTTGTAAGGAAATGATCGCGGGCTGCAATGGTCGTCCATCAATGGCTTCAAGACCTACCGGTCGATCTTTGGTACCAATGGTATTTTATCTTGAAGGCGAACTTTTGGTCCACGAAGTTTCCTCCTGACCCGAATCCAGGAAGGCTGTGTCTGTACTGTGAAGGTCTCAACGGATATGGAGATAGGTAGATAAAACCTCGTAGAGGGTTGAGGAGGGAGAAAAGTTGCAGTACCCAGCGTGATCCTCCTTATACTCACGGGCTTTGGCGTTTCCCGGCTTCAGCGGACAGTGAATACCAGGTGGCCGTTATTGCCACAGTAGAGGCATAGTCCCGCTCGTTTTCCCGTTGCTTCTCGATAGGCGAAAGGCTAGTTCCTCCCAGCTGCATGGGTTCATCTAGGACGGGAGTGTGTGGAGAGTAGAGAACCTATGGTGGAAAAGGAAGATGATTGTATACCTCGGGGGTGTTTGTTTCTCTCCATCCTCTCTCTTGTGTGGCGCTGATCCATCCGGATGCACAGTCTATCAGGTCCCCAGTCCAGCGGGACGATCCAGAGCTGCTAATTCATCCTTCAACCTTCAACCGTTCGGACAGACCTGCCAGAAGACTGCAGATAGAGCCACATCGTTCCAGCCGGTCTCGGCTGCCACCGTCCGGAAGTCCAGAGCATAACGACCACAGTACGGTCTCCCTGAGAAATATAAGCGAGAGGATGCAGCCGTAACCTTCCGTCTGGGGTGTCGAACACCCTTCTGAATTCAGTGATGAAGAGAGTGAGGTCAGAGATCAAATCTGGGCGTTGCTCCCAGATAGGGGATGCCCATGCCAGAGCGGCGTCAGTCAGCAAGGAGATTATGTATGCGACCTTTATTCGTGAAGAGGAAAGTGAGAGGGCATCAGCTCAAACTGAGCACTGGTTCAGAAACCCCCGACAACCGCTGGGATCCCTGCATACCGGTTGGGCGCAGGTAGTCGTGGTTCGGAGGTAGGTGTGATAAGTGCAGGAGTGGCTGCGAGTGGAACGGGGTTGGTGGTAGATACAGTTAAACGTCTAACTGTTCAGTCAGGGTATCCATGTCTTGTTTAAGTGGAAACTAGTTTGTTCTTTGTGTGTAAATGAGCCGGTAAGTTGCCGAAAGCATTCCTCATGGGTGTCTAAGCGTCGGGCCACCTCAGCGGCGTCCATGTTTTGTGGGCTGAGCATATTGTCACGCTGCGCTCACCACAAAAGGACGGAAGACCGCGGGCTGAGGTGGGGATGTATAGGCACCGACCCACAACCACAGTCCTATCCGGAATGCGTAGTCCTAGTCGTACCGCGTCGTAGGGTTGGAGAGGTCAGGGTAGTCAGGGTACTTGCCGTGCCAGGGTTGGGGAGTCCGGGTAGGTAGAGTTTCGTAGCCAAGGTCTGTGAATAGAAGGTAGAGTAGTCGAGTAACGAAGCCGGGTCAAAGTGCGGAGAGTGTAGAAATCCAAGTAACAGGCAGGGTCAAACAGGTCAGACAAAGTTCACAGACAAAACTAGACAGCAGCGGTGAGCACATGCATAAACAGGAGTTTATGCTCAGCAATGAAGGACAGGCAGAAGCAGGTATATATGTGGGATGGTCCAATTACCTTGCAGGGTGTGTTCTGGTCCACCAATGGTGTCAGAGAGACACTGATCAAAAACAGCTTGCATTAGGCCTCCTGATGCTGTCTCTGGTTGCCGGGCACCGCGCGCGCCGTGCGCATGCGCGTCGCGACTGATGACGTCATGTGGTTACTCAGCAAGTCTCCCCTGTGGGAGATTCCAGCAGCTCCCCCACGTTCTCCTGCTTCCTGGTTGCCGAGCAACCCGTGCGCGTGTGCGATGCGTCTCTGGAGCTCCGCCATCACGCTGCTAGCGCCTGCACTCCCTGGCAGTGCTGGGCGCATGACTCTGCCCCGTCTCGTGGTCCCTGAGTCGGTCTCCGCGCGGATCAGAGGCAAGTGTGACAGTACCAATGTTGTCTCTACCACCACTCTCATATCCTAGAACAGTACTCACCAAGGAACTGCTCGTTTACGGATCCCCTTTCCGCCTAAAAAACTTAGGAACAACTCAATGTCCCGAGGCCCATGGATGGCCCCGTCTGGCCCAGTTCTCACTGGGGGTGGGGGGTACGCAAAGGAGTGCCCACGAGTCCTGGACCATGACTTCTCCCAATCCAGACAGTTCAGGAACAATTCCAGGTCCCCCAACTCTATGAGTGGTCTTATTCGCCCGGAGGTCTCATGTGAAGGGGGGTGGGGGGGTACTGTAACGGATCCGCACCTTAGTTTGCTGTTTGCCTTGCCTTACAGACCTATGCAGCCCTGGAAACACTGCTCCTGATCTTTGCTGCAGCTCCACCCTGGGTTCACTCATTGACAATGCTGTCACCGGCCCCTTCTGCTATTGGTTTCACTGACTGCCCTTTAAAGAACACCTTTCCCACAGATGTGGTGCTTCCCTGCCGAGCATAACCCTTCCTGGTTGTCACAAGTGTTCTGCCACAAGCCCTAAGGCTTGGCTCTATTGTGTTCTAATCTCTCTAGTTCTATTTCCTAGTTCACGCAGAGGTCTGTTCCTGTTTCCTGTGCTGAAGCGGAGTTCTCTTCATGTTAACTTCAGATCCCTGTTTCCTGAGGTCGGCTGCTAGTCACACGCAGCGGCCTGTTCCTGTCTCCTGTGCTGAAGCGGAGGTCTCTCCAGTGTTGACTTCAGCTCCCGGTTTCCTGAGGCTTGCTGTCCTTTCTCTGCAGAGCCTATCTATTTGGTTCCTGGGGTCTGCTGCTCATTCTACATAGCAGAGGCCGTGTCCTGGTTCCTGTGCTGAAGCGGAGTACCTCCCGTGTATCCTTCTGCTTCCTGTTCCTGTGGTCTGCTGTCCTACCCTTAGCAGAGGCCAATCTACGAGTCCTGAGGTCTGTAACACTCTCTCTCCTTGCACAGGCCGCTCTAGACTCTTGCGCTGAAGCACTGGTTTACCAGTGCTGCCTGGCGGCGTGCCGACTCCGGTCTGCCTATCCTTTCCTGAGACCAGTACTATGGGCCATGGTCGTCGCACGCGCAGAACCCGCGCTCACGCTTCTAAGCTGAGGCGGGGAACTTCTGATTACCTGTTGCCGAACTCCTGCTTGAATAACGTTTACCCTGATCTCTCCAGTCCTGACCATGGCTTGTCCACTGATGATGCTACCTTCTCCAGTCCCGACCCTGCTACGTACGACTATGAACTGCGCAATCCGGATCAGCCTGCGCGGTCTAAGGTCGGTGCTTATACAACCCCACCTCAGCCACGCGGTCCGACCCAGGTTTGTGGCGAGCACAACCGTGACAGCATATTGATACCATAACATCCAAAACCTATGCCAACCTAAGTGTACTTTACAGGAACAAATCCTCCCAAGTCTTCTGGTCAGAAAGCATATTGCACAGCAGATGCTAATGCCAATTATCAACTATGGGGACTATGGGGACATAGTATACGGCTCGACACCCCAAATCCACTTGATACACTCTACAATTCAATATGCTGTTTTGTTCCCCAATGCAACTACAACACACATCACTGCGAAATGCTCAAAGAACTAGATTGGTCATCACTTGAGTCTAGGTGCAAACTTCATCTTTCCTGTCTCACCTTCAAATTCTTTCTGGGCACGCTACCCGTCTATTTGAACAAGATCCTCACCCCTACCACATGCAGCACTTATCATCTGAGATCTGACTCCAAAAGACTGTTCATGGTCTCAAGGTTCAGCAAAATATCCGGCCACTCCTCCTACTCTTACCGTGCACCCCAAAAATGGAACAATCTACCAGAGACTCTCACAGCCACCACCAGTCTAAGTTCTTTAAAAACTAAACTGTCTCCCATTTTAATCTGGTCTGGAACTGCTACATAGCCTATAATATATATTATCTCCAACTGTGCATGCAATGTCTTATATATAATGTATACCCTGTTCACTTATGTAACTATGTATTTGTCTTGGTATACTTGCAGTCGTATGTTCTCAAACGCCAGCTCGCCAGATCCTCGTGCCGCCAGCTCGCCAGATCCTCGTGCCACTGAAGAAGTGGAACCGGACTATTGCATCTCGGAGGGGGGGGGGGAGTTCGTGGGTCGTGGTCTAAGGGCTCTATGACATCTGTCAAGCTGGAAGGACTTCTCCTCTCGGTCTGGCAGCAGAGATGTCAGCATCTAGGATGCCCCTTATTCTCAGGTTATTCCGTCTCTCACGGTTCTCTATATCTTCCTTTTGAACTGCCAGTTCTCCTACCTGAGAGCGGAGGGTTTCTGAGTCTTCAGCCATTTCTTCTTGTGCTTTGATTGTTTCACCCAGGCGCTTTTCCAAAATGTCCATTCTCCCTCCAAGATCTGCAACCTCCTTCCTTACTTCCCTGAGTTCGTTCTGTAGGTGTAATTTCAGGCTCCCATGCAGATCTAAAATGTCCTGCTTTGTGGACTGCATCTCACGGACTTCCTCGGGGATCTCCTGCAGTTCTTGTTCAGGGTCTTAGCCCCCAGGGCATTGCGAGTCTCGGGGCCACTCCATGGGGGACTCTCCTAGTTTTTTTAAGTATTTTCCCAGGTCCCCGACTGGGTTTTTCTTTTGGGGTGGCTGCTTGGGAGCCATCCTCAGTGGTTCCGATTTTGTTTCCTGGTGGTTTGGAATCTTTTAGGTGGATTATTATCTTCTTTTTATTACTTTAACAACCCGAGGCTGCGGAGCTCTGCATCTATCCAGCCATTCACCTCAGGACCCTCGCATCCGCTTACCAAGCTACAAATGTTGACCAGCAAAACACTCATTCCCCACATTAGTAATTGCGCTGCCAATGTATAGAAAAGTAAGAGGTATTTAATATGGGCATTGAGTGTACAGTATGCTTTATTTTTGGAAAGAACCATTGGTGATTTTATGTTGAAGTAGAATAAGCTTTAGAAGTTGGCATACTCATCATTGCTCTATATGAAAACATGTACATTTAGCCCCATCAGTGTAGCAGGGACTAGGAATGTATTGCTCTGCAAAGTGGTGGTGGCACCACCAGCACAGAGGGGTTTGGATACCACCGTTGAGCAATTAACCTTAATAGAATTTAACCCATCTCTAGAATTGACTCTCACTTGGTCTAAAAATGCTACTGTGCTTTCGTAGCTCAAAGTGATGAGTCTGGCAGCTTTTCAATAATTAAAGATGAGTAAGACAAAGATTTCTCCCTTTGGTGATGGAAGACCAGACTCCTGCCTGTGTAGTTTATCTCTGTTCAGATTTCTCCCGAACATGAAATGCCCCAGGATTCCATTTAATGAAGGATTATGCTGATTTATAGCTGATGACACATTCTCGTTCCTTTTCTTTTATCCGGGAGTTAGAGTACAGCGAAATCTAACAGTAAAAGTGAGGTGATATAAATACCACATTCTCTAACATTGTTGCAAAGATTTATAAGTAAAACAGATTGATGGAATAAAAACACAGTCCTAATTATACCGCATTAAAGAGGCAACCCCTACTAAAATGGTTTTGAGAAAACACAGTAAAAAAAAAAGTAATCTAAAAAGATTCTAAAAGTTCAATAACCCCAACCAAGTGTTTTTCCAGATTGTTGTGTAGCCATGGCTGGGCCAGCTACCTTTCTGCCTTCCCTGTCATGTAAGATCTAGTAAGATCCAGGCAGTGATAGGCTATCCTGTGGGGTTTCCCCCCTCCTGCAGCCTCTGCGAGTGGCAGAAGTGGAGAAGACCTGGGAGTCTGCATGTATCCAATAAGGATGCAGATCCTGAGCCCTCCCCTTTTGCACCAAATAGGAGGTGTCCTAAATTATAGAGATGAACCCAACCCTCACAGGGTGGAGTTCAGGCAGTCCCTCTTCCTCCTTGAGGGATGAGGATGTAAGCAAAGTCTCCTCCCAGCTGGGAGGAAGACGTGCTCAGTCCCTCATGGGCTGGGTGCATTCCACTACTCTAGTGAGGCCTCATCATTACCAGCAGGCCTGTACCATCCAGGAGCCTGGAAGCCACCCTGACAACTGATTGCAATCCCTTTAAGAACATCATGCAGTGGCTGTAGAATAAAGACCATCCCTATTTATATATCTGGCTGAGTCGCAATCTATTAGACAGATGTATGGGGATAAAAGACTGTCATGGTAGGGATTGCCTTAATTTCTACTTGAGCCCAATATGACTGGAGGCGCTGGCACCAAGAAGGAACATCCAGGATCACCGCGACCCTGTCCTGTGTCCCCACTACACTGCGGAACACTCAGCATCTTCTGAGCCAAACAGGTACAGAACACCATACAGGATTGTAGCCAGAGTAAATCTCCCAGAGGGGAGGGGGTGGGGGAAAATGGAGGCACTGCTGAGATGCAGGACAGGCTTTCAGAACTTTGCAGAAATGCAGTGCAGCAGCTTAAAGGGGCTTTATAGCAGCAGCAGTAAAAACACGCAGGGCCAGGGCCCCTGATGCTACCCCAGGGATCCTTGGGTACCCATTCATGTTATGTTCAGGAAGGATGTAATTCCTCCCCGAGGTGACACCGGGGAGCGTGTACCCTTGGAGATCTATTCGGCTGAAAGGCTAGTGCTAGGGCCAGGGTCCATTCAACGTACCGGGGAGGACCCTTGGGTACCTATTCATGTAAACTAGCACGACGTACTGTGCTATGGGGGAGGCGCACCAGGATAAGTGTCTCTGCGAGTGTAATCCTCACATTTCTGTTCATTATAGGGGTGACCCCCTGACGGCGTGTTACCGGGGAGCACTGTTACCCTATCTACGTTCATCCTGCCGAAAGGCTGGAGTCAGGAAACTTGCAAGATGCTGAAGGACCCTTGGGCACCTGTTGCTATAACTAGCATGATGTACTGTGCGGTGGGGGAGATGCACCAGGATTCAGCTGTCTCTGGTAGCGTGACCCCCGCTCTTCTGTTCACCAAGACTGTGTTTTTGGGCAGCCTCCAGTGGGAAATTTATCCTGGGAACGTGAACCCCATCTCTGCTAACAAAGGACAGGCCATTACAGTGTATGTAGGGACCTTGTGCACCTTAAAATCTCTGGACTGTGCTAAAAGTTGAAAGGAGTAAAAAGGCGGACCCCTGACGCATGCCAGAGGACCCTGTGTAATTGTATTTTAGTTTTATTGCAGTGCTTTCAACACAGAGTGCTCTGCCCGTCTGGTGAAACCAAGATCGCGTTCCCGCCACAATTCGTGGGACTGCGTGGGTTTGCACCAAATTGCAAGCTCACAATTCTGCAAAAGTGTTGCAAGCTTCTGGCGGCAAAATGATAGCCCCGCACATCGTTGTGACTGGTTCAACCGGCCTCCATCTCCACCCCTGCTCAATGTTCCACCTAGGGAAAGAGCAACTCATACCAGCTAATCAGGGACTTAGTCTTTAAGAAAAGAGGAGTTGACTGCACCCTACTAACATCAGTTCTGCGGAGCTGCTGAAGAGAGAGGAGTTGTATAATTGAACTGCTGCTGCTCTATCTCAAAAATGTCGGAATTGGACCATACCAAATTTTATTTGCCAGGTGGCTACTTGGTGGTCACGATTCTTGGACAGCAATATCTGAGGTGCGTCTGTCCCAACTGTCTGTTGCCGGAGGCGACACCAGTGTCTCCGCGAGATGTCAGCATTGTGGAGCCCTGTACATGCCAGCCCTGTACCACCAGCCGTGGTGTTCCAACCCATCGACCGGGCCTTTACCCCCTTAGGTGTGGTCTCAACAGTCTGTACCCCAGTACCACTGCTGGCCTATGCCGAGGCCCTACTGTCATGGGAGGCAACCGGTGGAAATCTCTACACCACAGGCCTTACCTGTGGTCCCAAGTGCTCAGCGACCGACTCGCCCAGGTTCCGGTGTTCCAGTTGTCAGAACACCTACTGCGAGTCCAACCCAGACTGCTCCGGAACTGGAGTCCATGTTGCTGTGTCGTGAGGGTGAGTTGGCTGCCCCGGGGGTGTTCAGTGTGCTTCCCCATGTGTGCCAGGAGCAAGGTAGATCCATACGTCCGCACGTCAGGGAGATTGAAGTGCCCAGACATCGCATCACGGAGCAGGTGCCCTTACCCTCCTCTTCATAATGAGAGTCCTGCTGTCAGACACCTGTAGAGAGAGACTCTTCACTTACCATGGTTCAGAACGGAGTCCCATTACAGCGACGCCCAAAGAAGACATCGGAGCTGTGGAGGATTCGCCCGCTGTACCGTCCGATGTCAACTCCTACCTCCAGATGGGTGAGATGCCTGCATCTTCTACTCCTCAGGATCCGGTTGCGGCCTTCTCAGGCGCGGAGCTGCTGTTCGAAGCCCTGTTTGGTGTGCTACTTCCGCCGCCGAACTTGTGCCTGTCTGGCGGTCTCACGAGAACCGCTCCTACAGATGACGTCGCTAAGATGGTGGCTGCGGAACTCAATACGGGACTAGCTGGGGTGAGTGAGACATCTTCCGGGATGGTTATGATAAGGGACGATCCTGTAGAGAAGTCCATGTTCCATACAGAACTTGTCCCATTCCCTCATGATGACAGCAACCGTGTCGGTAGGAGCACGCTTCACCAAGGAGGGGTTGTTTTGTTGGATGGCCTGGCATATAGCTCTAGCCACCGGGTCTCGCATCTGGTACACCACCAATTCTTTCCATCTTATGATGGTATCTTGGGTTATAGACATGCCTTCTGGATGGAAGTAGGCGGCAGGGAATGCTTTGGGCTGACATCCCAGTGAATCGCCTACTCGGAGTTCGGAGAATGCAATCTTGTCCTCCACAATTGGTGCAGTGAGCACATTGCCTGAATCCCGGTCCAGGGATTTCTTCCCACGGTGATGCCTAGTCACTTGAGAAAGACCTATTGGTTGAAACGTTGTGTGGCACAATAAATTAGCTTTATTTGGAAAACCGTAGAGCGTTGGATCCTTCTTTTCCTGATTTCTTCCCACGGGCCATCATCTGGCGTTGCATTCAGTTCAGGTCTTGTGGACAGAGCGTTGGCTCTGATGTTCAAGGGACACGGCTTGTACTTCAGTGTGAACTGGTGATTTGATAGTGCCGCCAGCCACCTGTGGACGGTGACATCCAGTTTGGCGGAGGTCAGAATGTAGGTCAACAGATTGTTATCGGTCAAAAGAAACCCCGTACAGGTAGTCGTGGAGTTTATCGACTACCGCCCACTTGAGTGCAAGAAACTCCAGTTTGTGAACCGGATAATTTTGTTCACTCGGCGTCAAGCTTTGGCTCACATACGCCACTGGGCGGAGGCCATCAGGGTACTTTTGATATAGTACAGCTCCCAGTCCATTGAATCTGGCATCCACATGCAGGATATACGGCTGCTCTGGACCGGTGTAGGCCAAGATTGGTGCTTCCGTGAGACTTTTCTTGAGTCCTTTGAACGCTTTTTCACAGGCAATTGTCCACTTGTCACTGAATGGTGTTCGTGGGGATGCGGCCTTCTGCCGAGGTTCCTTGGGGTACATCTTCAATAGGTTATTGAGGAACTTGGCTTTGCTGGAGTATCCCTCTACGAATCGGCGGTAGTATCCGCAAAATGCCAGGAAGGATTGCAGCTCTATTACATTGTCTGGTCTGGGCCTGTTTACTATTGTTTCGACCTTAGCGGGGTCAGTATCCACTCCTTCCATGGACACTATGTGGCCCACATGGGTGACCGACGTGCGGCAGAAGCGACACTTTTCCAGGGACAGCTTCAGGCCTTCTTTTCCCAGTCTATCCAGCACTTTCAGAAGGCATTCATTGTGCTCTTCTAGTGTCTTGCCAAACATGATGATATCATCCAGATAGACTAGGCATTTAAGGGGATTCATATCCCTGATGGTCTTCTCCATCAACCTTTGGAATGTTGCCAGTGCACCACAAATGCCTTGGGGCATTTGGGTGAACTGGTAGAACCCGAGGAGGCAGACAAACGCTGTCTTCTCCTGGTCTTCGGAGCTCATGGGTACCTGGTAGTATCCAGACCTCAGGTCCAGCACGCTGAACCACTAACTTCCTGATAGAAGAAATCCTCAGCGCCCTATCTGCGGCAAGGTATATTGATCTGATACCGTGCGACGGTTCAGCGTGCAGTAGTCTGCGCATAGGCGGACAGGCCCATTCTTCTTGCGTACTACACGATCGGGGAGGTATACGGGCTATGGGATTCCGTTACGATGCTCGCCATCTCCACCTCCTTCAGGACGTTCCTCACGTTCTCCACATTTCTGGGAGCGATGCGTCTGGAATGCTCCCGGAATGGTGTGGCGTCATTCAACCGGATCGTTTGTTGTGCATTTTTGCTACAACCCACATCCATCTCGCTGGTGGAGAACACCGCTTGGCGTTCTGTCAGTTTGTCACTTAGCCGTTTCTGCCAGGCCGCTGACAGGGTCGATTCACCGAAGTCAAACTGCAATCCTGTAGTGGCTTCTTGTATGGTACCGACGTTCACTTTGAGCCAGGGATTCTACAGGCGTAACCGGGTATATCCAACCCAGTGCTTGTCCGACGTTGAACCGTATGGGATGGGGCGAGATATTCTGTATCTCACTTCGAAGCGGTTAGGAATGGCAGTCTTCCATTCCTTCATTTCTGGTTTCACCCTGAACCCTCTCTTGGTGTCCTCTTTGGGTGTGGTCTCTAGTGAGAAGTACCAGTCGGCGGCGTCCCGGGTAATTAGGTACAGAAGCCATGTGTTTCACTTCCCCTGGTGGAATCTCTGTCAACCTCTGCTCGAGATTGAAGAATTGACCGAATCCTTCTTAGCCATAGCCTGCCCCCCAACCCTCCGTCACTCAAGGAAGCTGTTTACTGCAGGGGAAAACCCAGATTGGGCCTAACCCTGCCTGCACTGTTACCAGGGGTTATATGTTAGACAGGGCAGATTAGTAGCCAAAACCAAGACATGGCTACATAAGCATCACACATCTGTCTCTAAATATTGAAAGGATTTATTATTACAGCTGTAGCCTTGTTTCCCCCTGAACACAGAAAGCTACCGGTGCTGCCCTTTTTACCTGTTGCTTCCCAGGAGCCTAAGCCTCCGTCACGGAGAGCCTGGGGTGAAATACTTACAATCCGGTGCAGCGCCTCCACATGTGAGGGATCCCAACGTAGTGGGAGGAGCCCCTCACAGGACCCAACAATATAAATCACACCCACACAGTATAAAGTAGAACCACCTTTTACTTAGCACACGTCAATATTAGCACTCTAATGATAGCATAACTCCATATGACTAAGAGTACAACTGCCCACGCACCATGCAAGGCGTAACCCTCCACCGTGTGCCCTACACCGTGTCCACAGTACAACCCTCCCCACCCCTGGTCCTGTGGTCAGCGCAGCCACTATGTGTATGTACTTTGGTTGGTGCACTTTATAACGATACCTGCCGGGCGCTCCAGCACCCGGGCACGCAGATAACTTCACAAAGGATCTGCTGATCAACGATCTCCTCTACGACGTCCCGGACCCGCTGGGGCTGTTGTCCATTAGGGGTGGTCCCACTGAAGACAGTCTCTCTCTCTCTGCAGGAGTAGGCCTGGTCCCAGACCTCTCTTGTCAGGATACTCAGCATCCACTGTGTCCCTCACTATACACAATACTAATGGGGCAGGTTCCCTATCTTAGGGCCTGTCCCTAAAGCAGCCACAAGCTAAAGTACTGACTCAGGGCCTAGCTGGGGCCTAGGGGGATCTGGCCTAGTGCAGAGGCTATTTGCCTCTCTGCACAACCACCTCCTTCCCCTATCCTCTTCTGGCACCTACTGACACTCGTGCCCTCTGTCTGTGGTGACTGTATCCTCTCAGCCGAGATTCTTGCTATCCCATTCGCTATCTGAGCGCATGTGACCCCTTCCGAGGCTCATGGGACATGTAGTCCCTGCTTGGAGCCTCCTGATTGGCCCTGCATCGCGCGCTTTGCACTGCGCATGCACGAGCTGTCTGATGGCCGCCGCAGCTCCCGCACTCACTGCGCATGCGCGAACCTCGTGAAAAATGGCGGCGCCCTGTGTCCGATGCCGCGCGCCCACCCCCACAGCTTCCCAACACTCAGCGTGGTCCCTGCTCTCAGCGTAGGTAAAGGGGGGGAACCGGAGGACCTGGCTACACAGCCTTTATCATTGCTCAAACATAGAGGAGCAGAACAAACTCATTTACCCTTAGCAGACAAGGGCTAAAATCGAATGCAATGCTATTGTAGCGACACCTAGTGGCAGGCATTATACACAAAGAACGTCTGTAAACTGTCACGTTAATGCCTAATAATACAAAATAATTGTATAGCACTGACAATGTATGCAGCACTGTACATAGAAGTCCCTGCACTATAGAGCTTACAATCAATTTGTTGGTGCCTTTGTACAGAGAGATAGTTATTTGCCTAATGTCACATGGAGCTGACACTGGAATTGAACCAGACTCCTCTGCTTTCAAACGTGATTTCATTGTTGTCAGTCAGTGCCTTTACTCACTGAGTCGCTCCTTCAGCTTTTAACATGTTCAGTTCTCTTGTGAGCATGGTCAACATGCTATTTGCATTAATGGACTAATAAAACAATATGTTTATAATAGTAGTGACTGGTGACATTGTGCAGATGTACCAGAGATTTGACACAATCTCTTGGATATCTTCTAAGACACTGTGTACATTCCTGATATCATATGCCACTTTTTGTCACAACATCATATATAGCCTATACATACATACCTACGTTTATGTGTTCCATTATTCAATTATAGGGACTACGCTATCAAGTCTGTTCTCTGCACATATATCTATGCATTAGATCCCACATTGAAGTCCATACATGCTGCATCTCTGATATTGAGTTGTGTTTGTGTCTTGTTGCTACTGTATTATGGGATTGCCCATGCTGGATATGTGAGAGATATTCACTGTGGCTGTACGTATAGCTTTTGCTGATATTGTACTAGCAAGTGTGGTTATACTATGGACCTATACACTTATTACTATTATAGCTCTTATTGTGGTATGTAAATGTATATGTAGCCAGGTCCCCCTCTTACCTCCGGGCTGCGGGAGGGGGGTGCTAACAGGACACCTTTGGTGGAGGCTACGGCTATAATTGTATTTTTAAGTGAAAAGAATAACATTTTACTTTAATCCAACAAAGATATACACAACATCTAAGAACAACATTAGTTTTTGACATAAGTTTATTTATTGTATTACATTTATACTTTACTACAATTAGTCCTAGTTGGATTAGCTGGGTGATCGTGAAACAGCCAGTCTTTCAGGAAAAGTTCGTGCAGGATACTTAAGTGCGCAGAACTAACTCTCCGCGTCCGGGTGCTGTGCTGCGCTCCTATTTCCTGCTCCTGACGGTGGCTGAGATGGTAAAAAAGTACTCAGGGATTGTAGCAACGCGTTTCGCCCTTCTTGGGCTTCCTCAGGCTCCGCAGCACAGCACCCGGACGCGGAGAGTTAGCTGCGCACTTAAGTATCCTGCACAAACTTTTCCTGAAAGACTGGCTGTTTCACGATCACCCAGCTCTTATGTCACTTTGACTAAGTGCCTTTTAAACGTTTTTGTTGGGGTTCTGTTTATCGTTAGTATCAATAAAGATCACGATCACTTTACCCGTGTTCCATTGTGTTATCAAGGCACTCTGAGTGACTTCTACACTCAGCTGAAGTTTTTTCTTTGGAGTTCCCTAGAGGGAGGAAAAGATATCAACTTCAGTGTATACTCACACATGGCCGTGTGAGTTTCCTTCTAATCATTTATGGTTATATCCCAACCTACCTCTGCCCCTTCATTTTCCCCACTATTTAGTGTGAAAAACAGGAGGAGTGCATGACAGCCCTGCAGTGAAGTGCCATCAAAGACACTTCCCTCCAGAGGACACTCACACTTGCCCGTGTGAGTGGATGCAGCATTTCTCTGCGTTTTGATTGAACAAAATCGTCTATCTCAGTAATTATATACTTAATCTGTCTTGTCCCTCACATATCTGTTTTTTACTCTATTTTACTCTGAGGACAACACCACAAGCTATCCCTGCAGAAGAACCTGGAGAAGCCTTCCTTTGGACCAGAGAAGAAGAAACGATCGCACGGAGAGAACATAGAAGAGAAAGAAGCACAAGTAAAGATACCTTGATGTGAAAGCATTTACACAAGGCCGTGTAAGTGTTTATGATATTTTACACTTCATTATACACAACAGTCGAGAATCTTAAAACCATGACAGTGTTTTAAACCTCTGTATTGTCCCTCAACCTGTGCTCCTCCTGTTTTTCTTGTTTTTCTGTATCATCAAGGATCCTGGATAGGTCCTTTTGGGGTCTTGAGCAGCAGGAAGAGAGTTGGAAGTAGATGGGAACCTTATCCACTTTTTAAGGTTGTTTTGTTCTATTTTAAGAATTTCATCCCCCCACACATTTATTCTTCAGTGGTAGCGCCCGGGCATTTTCTTTCATCATCGGGACTGACTGCACGCAACCAAAACAGAAAAAAGTCCTGGCAGCGAGCGCGCCAATATGGGTCAGCCAATCAGGCAAGGGGGGTTTTTTCTCTCCCTCCCTTCTTCTTTGAGCAGGGAGCAGGGGAAATGTAAGTCGCCAGGAGGCGATATCCGTTCGCAAGTTGCGACCTGGTGACTGGGTTTGTCGAACACTGTATATATATATATATATATATATATATATGTGTGTATATATATAAATATATATATATTTAGGTCCGGAAATAATTGGACACTGACACAATTTTCATAATTTGGGCTCTGTACGCCACCACAATGGATTTGAAATGAAACAACCGAGATGCAATCGAAGTGCAGACTTTCAGCTTTAATTCAAGGGATTGAACAAAAATATTGTATGAAACGTTTAGGAATTGCAACCATTTTCATACACAGTCCCCTTATTTCAGGGCTCAAATGTAATTGGACAAATTAACACAATCATAAATAAAATGTTCATTTTTAATACTTTGTCAAGAATCCTTTCTAGGCAATGACTGCTTGAAGTCAGGAACGCATGGACATCACCAAACGCTGGGTTTCCTCCTTTGTGATGCTTTGCCAGGCCTTTACTGCAGCTGTCTTCAGTTGTTGTTTGTTTGTGGGTCTTTCTGCCTTAAGTTTTGTCTTCAGCAAGGGAAATGCATGCTCGATCGGGTTGAGATCAGGTGATTAACTCGGCAATTGCAGAATATTCCACTTCTTTGCCTTAAAAAACTCCTGGGTTACTTTCGCAGTATGTTTTGGGTGATTGGACGGCGCTTCACTTTACAGATGGACAATCAACTTCACTGAATTTGACTGAATCTGAGCAGACAATATATCCCTATACACTTCAGAATTAATCCGGCTGCTTCTGTCTTCTGTCACATCATCAATAAACACTAGTGACCCAGTGCCATTGTAAGCCATGCATGCCCATGCCATCACACTGCCTCCATCGTGTATTACAGATGATGTGGTATGCTTCAGATCATGAGCCGTTCCAAGTCTTCTCCATACTTTTTTCTTCCCATCATTCTGGTACAGATTTATATTACTTTCATCTATCCAAAGAATGCTGTTCCAGAACTGGGCTGGCTTTTTTAGATATTGTTTGGCAAAGTCTAATCTGACCTTTCTATTCTTGAGGCTTATGAATGGTTTGCATCTTGTGGTGAACCCTCTGTATTTGCTCTCGTGAAGTCTTCTCTTTATGGTAGACTTGGATAATGATATGCTTACCTCCTGGAGAGTGTTCTTCACTTGGCTGGATGTTGTGAAGGGGTTGTTCTTTACCATGGAAAGGATCCTATGATCATCCACCACTGTTGTCTTCCATGGACGTCCAGGCCTTTTTGTGTCGCAGAGCTCACCAGTGCGTTCTTTTATTCTCAGAATGTACCAAATTGTTGACTTGGCCACTCCCAATGTTCCTGCTATCTCTGATGGAATTTCTTTTTTTTGCAGCCCAATGATGCCCCGTTTCACTTGCATTGAGAGCTCCTTTGACCGCATGTTGTGGTTTCACAGCAACAGCTTCCAAATGCAAATGCCATACCTGGAATCAACTCCAGACCTTTCACCTGCTTAATTGATGATGAAATAACGAAGGAATAGACCACACCTGTCCATGAAACAGCTTTGGAGTCAATTGTCCAATGACTTTAGGTCCCTTGAAAAAGGGGGGGCTACATATTAAAGATATGTAATTCCTTAACTCTAACTCCAATTTGGATGTGAATACCCTCAAATTAAAGCTGATAGACTGCACTTTAAGCCCATATTCATTACTTAACTGTAGCTTGAATTTATTTTGGTAACCAGCCGAAATAACAAAAGTTGTATCAGTGTCCACTTATTTCCGGACCTAACTGTATATATATATATATACCATATACCTTGATAAAGGTCCCGCACGCGGACCGAAACTTTGGAATTATGTCTTGTTAATACAATATATTCTTTTTGACAACCATTTGGAGTGCTGCCTCTGATATTCGCCATCACACGGTATCGTATTGCCTATATATATCATTTGCATGTCATTTCCCAGAATCCCTTGCTGCAGTGGAAGTGCTGTTTGCTGGGTGATAATGGTGAAAGACAGGGTTGCAGACCTTATATATATATACCATATACCTTGATAAAGGTCCCGCACGCGGACCGAAACATTGGAATTATGTCTTGTTAATACAATATATTCTTTTTGACAACCATATATCTTTCAGCTTTAATTCAAGGGGTTGAACAAAAATATCGTATGAAACGTTTAGGAATTGCAAACATTTTCATACACAGTCCCCTTATTTCAGGGGCTCACATGTAATTGGACAAATTAACACAATCATAAATAAAATGTTCATTTTTAATACTTTGTTGAGAATCCTTTGCAGGCAATGACTGCTTGAAGTCTAGAACGCATGGACATCACCAAACTCTGCTTTTTCTCCTTTGTGATGCTTTGCCAGGCCTTTAATGCAGCTGTCTTCAGTTGTTGTTTGTTCGTGGATCTTTCTGCCTTAAGTTTTGTCTACAGCAAGTGAAATGCAGGCTCGATCGGGTTGAGATCAGGTGATTGACTCAGCCATTGCATAATATTCCACTTCTTTGCCTTAAAAAACTCCTGGGTTGCTTTCGCAGTATGTTTTGGGTCATTGTCCATCTGTAAAGTGAAGCGCTGTCCAATCAACTTCGCTGAATTTGGCTGAATCTGAGCAGACAATATATCCCTAAACACTTCAGAATTCATCCGGCTTCTTCTGTCTTTTGTCACATCATCAATAAACACTAGTGACCCAGTGCCATTGTAAGCCATGCATGCCCATGCCATCACACTGCCTCCACCGTGTTTTACAGATGATGTGGTATGCTTCGGATCATGAGCCGTTCCAAGCCTTCTCCATACTTTTTTCTTCCCATCATTCTGGTACAGATTGATCTTAGTTTCGTCTGTCCAAAGAATGCTGTTCCAGAACTGGGTTGGCTTTTTTAGATACTGTTTGGCAAAGTCCAATCTGACCTTTCTATTCTTGAGGCTTATGAATGGTTTGCATCTTGTGGTGAACCCTCTGTATTTGCTCTCGTGAAGTCTTCTCTTTATGGTAGACTTGGATAATGATATGCCTACCTCCTGGAGAGTGTTCTTCACTTGGCTGGATGTTGTGAAGGGGTTTTTCTTTACCATGGAAAGGATCCTACGATCATCCATCACTGCTGTCTTCCGTGGACGTCCAGGCCTTTTTGTGTTGCAGAGCTCACCAGTGCGTTCTCTTTTTCTCAGAATGTACCAAACTTTTGATTTGGCCAGTCCTATTGTTCCTGCTATCTCTCTGATGAATTTTCTTTTTTTTGCAGCCTAAGGATGCCCTGTTTCACTTGCATTGAGAGCTCCTTTGACCGCATGTTCTGGGTTCACAACAACAGCTTCCAAATGTGAATGCCACACCTGGAATCAACTCCAGACCTTTTACCTGCTTAATTGATGAGGAAATAACGAAGGAATAGCCCACACCTGTCCATGAAACAGCTTTTGAGTCAATTGTCCAATTACTTTTGGTCCCTTGAAAAAGAGGGGGCTACATATTAAAGAGATGTAATTCCTAAACCCTTTCTCCAATTTGGATGTGAAAACTCTCAAATTAAAGCTGATAGATTGCACTTTAAGCCCATATTCATTATTTAACTGTAACTTGAATTTATTTTGGTACACAGCCAAAATAACAAAACTTGTATCAGTGTCCAATTATTTCCGGACCTAACTGTGTGTGTGTGTATATATATATATTTATATTGATAAGAGTAGGTATGGGTAGATGTTGCTTTATCAGGAAACTGAATCCTCCTTGTTCGCATTCATAAATATATAACGAATGTCTAATATAGTACCACAGTCTACAAATACAAAAGTAATTCTCATCTCTCATGAATAGCGTGGATCTAATAGATCTCTTAATCTTAACATCATAATAACCATATATCCTGCAGTGAATTTCACATAAATCAGCTCGTGCATTGGAATATACTGTATATACTTAACGCTCACATAGTCAGCGACCTAGTGATAGAAATTACTTGGCTATTCGTATCACATATTAATCACCATACTTGTAGTTACAAATAACCCCGCGGTCAAGGGTATATCTAAGAATGCAGGTGATATCACGGAGTGTGTTAACAATGTGCCATTAGTAACAGCTATACATTCTCAATCAGCTACCCTGATCTAGGTGCCTAGGTACTAGGGACCTGGTGGCAAATATGTGGGGGCTAAGATATAAAGTGTTCACTGTCCTAATATCCACAGCCCTATGTGTAGCGAGAGGTTATGTAGCACAGCATAATAATAGATAAATAAGATATAATATATATTATATAATATATATGATATATATATATATAATATTATATATATATATATATAATAAATAAAACTGTAGGGGCGACAGAATACAAGCGGTATAGTATCGGAGTACTCCCGTGGCAGGACCCCTCACGACCAGCGTCACGTCTGTGATGTCGTTTAAACCCTTGTTCTATCTCAGTGTTCCCAACTCCAGTCCTCAGGGAACTCCAAGGTCAGGTCATAAGGATATCCCTGCTCCAGCACAGGTGGCTCAGTCAGAATGACTGAGCCGCTGATTGACCGACCTGTGCTGAAGCAGGCATATCCTTAAGACCTGACCTGTTGGGGTTCCCTGAGGACTGGAGTTGGGAAACACTGGTATAGGCTCCTCTAGTATGGGGTATTTAGACCTGATAATATATATCTAATTTGGTCTCTAATTCAACATTGATATATATTACTAAAAGCCTGGGATGTTTAGTGCAGCCAAGGGCACTGAATCGCCAACTGGTGAGCGAATCAAAAGAGGATACATATAACATACTATTAAAAAAGACTGCATAAAGTATACCCACAACCTTGATGTTCATAGGTGTGGGGTCATCAATACCCAATTGCTGAGCTATAATTCATATGTGCAGATAATTTATTCACTGCAAAATATCACTTCCGGTAAGTGAAAGGTTAGCTGATATACTGGTAGATTAGTACGAAGGCATGCAAGCCTATGATGCCACTGTATAGCTGCTACTGATTTAGCAGAGGTTAAATCAAATATTTAGTGGAATAACAATGAGGATGATATTATTGGCTTTGAATACCTGACATAATAGTCAGAAGTTAGCATGTCAAGTATAATTAGAACTTATGAGCAGCGATATTTATTGCTCCATAGTCTAATAACTTCAGTATATCTTTAGCACTACCAGAGTGACACAATAGCGTCCAGCATTTTGTTACCGATACCTGTTAGATTATTTTACATTCACTGTAGAGTCATTAGGTAAGTGAGAGGTTAACTCCTGTAATCAGAAGTATTATCAGATACATATAAGCCTATAGTGCCATGGTATGGCTAATTGTTATCTGGTAGGAGTCAGATAGCGTACCTGCTCAAATTGTGACCATGTTATTAATAACTGCTATTAATATCTGATTTAGTAACCCAGGGCTAGTATATTGAAAATATAGTTTAAAAAAAATCTAGGAGCATGGATATTAATTGCTCTAGATTAATCTCATTTCAATATGTCTCTGATTCTGTCACTTGACAGAGTGACTGGATGGCAATGAGCTATTTTGTATCAATAGCATTCAAATCTGTTGTGTCAAGTTAGTTAGAGACACTTAACTGGTATCTTGGTAGAAGTTGAAGCATACTTAAGAATGAAGAATTCCTTATCTGGTTCAGTGCTCAAGTGATGCTGTTAAAGCAGCTATATATAGGCACACCAAGTGTCTGTTTAAGCCTGGAGGCGCGGTTCAAACAACCGCATCAAGTTATAGCCTCATTCGGAGCATTACAGTGATACAATTGTGTCTCTTCCCGCAAGCAAGAATTACCCCACGAGCCCTTCCGTGTTGTGACGTCATTACGCTGTACCACCTGACGTACGTTTCGCATAATTTACGCTTTCTCAAAGCTTTAACTGTGAGCTCGTTCTCCTTTTGGTACAGCGCCTCCACTTATGAAGGATCCCAGCGTTGGTGGGATAACCCCTCACAGGAACCAACACAATTAGTAAAAAGAAATACAAACACAGGTATATAACTAACTTATGTTTACTGACACACAACTATACAACAACAATAACAATACCCACACGATACCCAACACCAAGAGTGAGTCCTCCAAAGTGCTGAGGGTAACCTGATGTCCACATGAGCAGGCCCACCCAAATGTGAGATAGCGCTACCCCTCTTGTGTTGGTGCATGGCGGGTACGTTCCTGGCTAAGTGCAGGGTATGGTGAAGATCCGGAATTAGCAGTGATCCCACGGTACAGGGTCTGCCAAATTCCCTCTCGCCTTACAGGTGATGATCCACCTCATGAGGGTGCTCCAGCTGGAGTGTCTCCTGTAAAGTCTATGGTGTGGCCTGTGTCTGGTCCCAGATCGCAGGCGTCCGTCCGGTCACCGATGTAATACTGCTACTGTGCTCTACGGGGAAGCGTCCCTATTTGGGGGCCTTCCCTGCAGCACACACAAACTAGAATGGGCTCAGGGCCTAACTGGGACCTGCACGGCAACACTAGGCCTAGTCCAGGGAAGCATTGCTCCCTAGACATTACCTACTCTGCTGCCTCCTCTGCTCTGACTGGCGCGTGCGGTCTTTTCGTGCCAAAGACATCTTCTATATACCCCTACGGGATTATTTGACTTGTAGTCCCTAGCGGAGCTGTTTTCAAGATGGCCGCCACAACTAACTGCGCTCTATGCGCAAGTGCGATCCCCAAAATGGTGGCGCCCTGGCCTCTGGATCCGCAGTGGAGCTCCGGTGGCTCCTATCACCCGGCACATAGCAGCAGCTCCCCCTCACAGGAGGTAAGGAGGGGGTCTCTGCTACATCCCCCCCCTGGTGGAAAATACAACATCCCCGCTTGGGAACAACATAAATAATACAGAAGTTTATATAATGAAAATGCATAACATCATATACAACTTAACGGGGTGCAATAACGCTAAACCAGGTTAAACAGTTCAGTGAGCACAGTCATAATAGAGGCAAACCGGCTCCGAGACAGCTGCTGAGACTCATAGGGAGGTGCCTCTAATAAATCATACGCCATTCTTATTGGCAGGTGTCTCACTCTACTTATTCTTCGGGGGAGCGGCTACCATCGGCTTGAGGCCCTCGGCCTCTCATAAGGTGTGGCTCAGTCTCTGAACAGTCTCTATGTGGTATAAAGCTCAGACTCCTTGGGACGAGTGGTTGGCTTGTTGAAGCCATTGGGGGGGTACATGAGGCATTGGCTCATTACCAGTTGCTTCTTTGGATGGTGCCCTCCAGTCTCCATTTGAGTTGCGGAGGTTCCTTCCAAAGGATCTTGAGTACTTTCTGTGACTGTATCCAGAGTTTCACTGGACTCTTCGGGATTACTTGACGGCACTACTGTAGATGGTTCAGGTTCGTCTTTCCCCACTTGAGGAATAGGTAGCAGGTGATTTTGGTGCCAGGCCTTTACCCTTCTATCTGTATCTCGGATTCGGTATACAGGGAGGCCTAGCATCTGTGACTCTACGTAGAAAGGAGCTTGTCATGAGAGAGAGGATTTGGCCCGGGATTAAAGGGGTTATATCCCATTTGGCTACCCTCTACTCTCACCTGGGAAGCTAGGGGTTTACTGGACTGGGGTCCAGTAATGTGTTTTTGCCTTGCTTCAGCCATCCAACTGTTTATTCCCCTGTATAAATGTATTGTTTCTGTGCCAGTGTCTGCACCACACACACACTGGGGCTTAAGGGGTTAATGAGCTACAGTTTAGGAAAATACAAATATGTGTGGTGTCTTTTCAGAAATATCTGGGCATCAAAAGGCTTGATTGAAGTTGGGTGTGAAAAGTACAGAGTGGGTTTAGTGTACAGTATGTTAATACCTAATTGGCAGACCAAGGGTATATTGCTGGTAGAGACAGCTAGGCCCATGTCTGGAGCATTGGGTGAGAAATCTAGCACCTGTGACAAATGTTCTCTACATACGAGTCCCTGCTTCAAAGGATTTATTGACAAGGGGTTATGGGGGCCAGGGGTGCGGTTACCCAAGGAGATATCAGAATGCGTGACCTTATTAAATATAAGAATATTATGAGGTGTCCTTTGCTGAACGTGCTAAAAGCTACATATGTGTGTAACGGGTTTTCCCCCCCCCAATCTCACATTGGCCCGGGTAATCTAACCAATCCCCATTACGTGTTTGTGTCTGGTGGTGCACCTGTAGGCAACAGGGCTCCTGAGTCTCCCGCTTGATGGTATTAGGGGATGTCATCAGGACAGGTAGCTGAGGTAGTGGGTACGAGTCCAACTTACATCATGTGCAGCGCCTCCACCTCATCAGGATCTGTGCTTCCGCAGGGAGATGGTCCTGGTGAGGAACTCCTTCTTGGTGCCATCCACTGTTGAGTAATCTCACACTCACACAGTGGGGTTCTTTTTCTCAAGGACATCTTTATTGAATACAGGGATGTCGCAGACTGCCCCATGCAGCTGCCAGCTCTAGCCGCACATCTCTGCGTGATGTCCCTTTGCCAAGTACGCCCTCCAATCGTGAAGTGGGATTCCCTTTCTCCTAGGGAGATCACCACTGTGCCAGGTCCCTGGACATAGCGTGGCGTATACACTCTGGAATTATCACTATGTTCCCGCTAGTTACTGCACTAGGGTCACAAAAGTGTTCCTTCAATAACGGTATCGTCAAGTTACTCTCTCCCTCGAACAACAACACTAACTGTCAGTGTTGTGCCCTTTATACTCCAGGGGGCAGGCGCATCTCTGAGGTCACTATCCAGGGACTCAGAGCATACAGCCACTCCCATCCTTACACAGGGCACCACACTTGGGTGTGAGGGAAAACCTCCATTACTACTGTGGGCAGACCTGTGTGTACCAGGACTTACTGCTAACAGAGAAGATGTATGCAGTCATTATTATGCATGGCTACATACTCCCCCTGGTGAATACCCACCGTCCCGGCTGGGACCTAAATTTGGTGTACCTTGCGCCAGGAAACACTGCAAAAGAACACACAAATAACACAGCAAACATCATTACATGAACATAATAATGAACGCTCATTACACTCACTGACCAGCAGGGAGCGCAAAAGAAACAACAGACCACTCTATTGGACACTCAATAGTAATGCCGAGGATCTGGCTTCTTCACCTCTCGCCCCGCGGCATCATGCACAGTCACGCTGTACTCCCGTGGTATTCCTCTCTCACTACAGTACACCACCTTGTGCTTATGTACTCTGCGCCCTATCTTCCAGACCCGCATCAGTTGAGCTACCCTCTGCTCGGCCTGTATACCCTTAATGGCTCCCCCTCTCTCAATGATATAATACTGAATATCATTCTGGAGCCATCTCTCCCTATTCTCCTCTATCTCTGTCATTAGAGGTTCAGGGACATAGGGGTAATCAAGCCCATGGGACTTCCTGTACTTGGCAATGATAGCTCGCTCCGCTCTGCAAGCCCTAGTTAAACTGGTTTTACCAGCCTTCCCGGGCAACACCCATGATAGGGGCTCATGTGTCTCCACCGGATCATCTAACCCTGCGGACCCCTTAGGGATAATTAGGCCTGCCTGTATACGGTCCCATCGTACCCTTAGAGCCCTAAGGTAGGATTCATCATCAAAATCCCCGGCAGCCCACCAGTGATCAACCACCCCCTCCCTCTCTAAAATAAAGCGGGTGCGGTCAAGCCACGAGACATACCCCTCGTACAAGGGGGCCCACCACCTAGTCTCCTTCCGTTTCCTCGGAGCTAGAATCTACATTCTCTCCAGGGAATCCTCATCAGCCCACCAGAAGAACCTCCAGAGTACCTCAGAGTCGGGTATTAATTCCCTTGCGATGAAGAGGTTATTCTAACAGTGATACTCAATCCCGCTAGGACAATCACTGAACCACCGACATTGTCGGGACATGCTCCCTCCCCCTCCGACCCATCATCCGACGTACCCAAGTCGGCTCCCAGTCGATCATCAAAAGGAACCCCTGACTCCCGGACAACACTAAACGGAACTAGATTCCAAATAGGATAGGGACGGGTACAGGGGCTTTAGCTAGGGCCGTAGGACTAACCTTGGGTGTGGACGGGGTTTGTGGGACGTGGACCGACCAGTAGGAACGGACAGGGTTTGACCTGCTCTCCAGCCGGTACCTGCCTTAGCATCGCCACAAAGTCCATCTTTGTCTTCAACCTTGGGACTCCTGGGTTTCCGTTCAACCGCCCATTCCCTTGGATAATAGGGGATCGCTTCCCGATGCTCGATCGCAGAGGCGGCACCATCTCCCACTCGGGCCTCCTGGTCCTCCGGCACCACTCCGCACACGCACGTGCTGCGACGCCATCTTGCGGTGGATTCCCAAGCGGAATCTCTTCCTCCCAAGGATCTCCTCCAACGTCATTCTGCCACGCGATCCAGTCTGGCTCTGGACTCGCTCCTTTGGATCTTCCACCTCCTGGGCCTGCGACAGACACCGTGTCTTAGTCCCGTGCAGGTAGGTGTAGATCTGCCTCCGTCTGATCCACTAGCACCACGGCAGCGGACTCCGGCGATCGGATGGTCGCGGTACGGGAGACATTCGATTCCGCGTTTCTCCACACCACGAGGAATTTCTCCTCCCATGGCGTACAATAGTATGACCGTCCCGTTCTGTGACTGTCCTACTCGCCAGCCTTGCACACTCCTCATCCAGGATTCCAGTTTGCAGTTGTCGGCCGGGACATCCGTAGGAGACCGGCGATGGGCTCCTCGGTGATCAACTTCGATGGCTGAGTTTCTCTATCGGAAGCACCAATGATGGCTCCGATACTGGGACTGGCCTCTTGGTTCCAGAGAGCTCCGGCTGCTCTTCTGTCGGCCACCGGTACATTTCCGGTGCATTCCCGTAGATTGCACCGGTACGAATGTGGTCATGGGCCACATGTACTGCAGTCACAGTGGGGGCATGGGCTTCGCTGCCCGGCTCGCCCGGCAGTCTGCACTGCAGGCACAGAACGCCACAGTCTCTACACCTCCACCGGATCACAGGAGCTCCTGGAGCGAATAAGGGTGCGTGGAAATCACAGGACCTTGGTCACTTTATCAAAAGCTTCAGCCATTTTTATCAGCGGAGGTACTCTGCTCAGAGGTCGGTACTGATCAATGGCTTCGCAAACTGAAAGGCATGGGCTGTATAGTCACCCTTCCTCCATTTCCTTTTGCCGACACACCGGTTGAGACCGCAAACCACTCCCCTGGTTGAAACTGGGGATGTCTCGTAGACTTGTAGGTCTGACCACACGCAACAGTGGTGCGGACGTGAGTCATAGGTCCATGAGGGCGCGGCTCCGGATCAGCTTTCGCGCCAAACTCCCCATCGGGGTGGGAGTTTTTCGCGTTGGCGCCAATCTGGGCCAACATCTAGCAGACATGCAAAGTTGCAAGACCTTTGCAGACATGCAACCACGCGGTATCCCGGGGACGCCAGGGAAACGTTCCTATTGGATACCGCCACGTAAGTGTCTTTTCCGTGTGACATGTCTTTCTTTCCATGAAGGCAAGTCTGGCTGTTGTTACATGGTGTATAACAAAGTCCATTTTGTTCCTCCATCGAAGCACAACTGTCAGGCTCGATATTCTCAGGGGGTACTCATCCTGAGAACAACAAAAACACGACAACCACGGAGCAGGCCAACGTGCTTTCCGCCATTCCAATAACAAACTCACAAAAAGTCTCTTCTGTAGTCTGTCTTCACATGACGCAATCTGGACCTTTGCTCTAGGCAGATCCTCCATTCTTGTGGTTCTCATTCCATGCCATCTGGACCTTGGTCTGTACAGGATCTCCATTTTGACGGTCTCTCTGTTTCTTATGGTGCAACACAGATTCTCTGTCGTGGAGCTCCGATTGCGGGGCCAGCTACCACATCTGTACAACAAACATGACTCTGTGCACCACCTTGTGTACACCTAAATCGTTAGATCATGACTCGTGTTTGCACTACATCATGCAGCTCACATCTTTCTGTGCACGGATCTCCTTCCTCCAATCTGTGTCCTCGGTAAGTGATCTGGAATGGAGACTAGAGTAATCTCCAGCATACTTGGGCGTCTACACTACTGTTGGATAGCCTAGTTGCAGATCCTCTCAAGAATTCTGACCCACGTAAACCAGGCTATCCTTCAAGGCACCTACCCCTACGCTACCTCAAAGGTGACTAGGACGCTATAGCCACCCGGCATCCGACTCACTGAAAATCCTTAGGTCAGTATAGGGCGTGCTTGCAAGATTTTCGTTCTCTGACTACCCCTAGGATTTTCCCTTTCAGCACAGAAGTGGCAGCAGACACTCTACCTTTTCCTGTTGTGGTGCATAGCAAAGCCTTCCTGTTAACAGATATTCAGAAGCGACTCCAATTTGTAAACGGGGTCCCCCCCCCCCAATCTCACATTGGCCTTCCGGGTATAATCTACCAATCCCCATTACGTTGTTTGTTGTCTGGTGGTTGAACTGTAGGCACCGGGCTCCTGGTCTCCCGCTTGATGGTATTAGGGGGATGTCATCCGGACAGGTAGCTGAGGTAGGGGTACGAGTCCAACTTACCTCATGTGCCAGCGCCCTCCACCTCATCAGGATATGTGGCTTTCCGCAGGGAGATGGTCTGGTGAGGAACTCCTTCTTGGTGACCATCCACTGGAGTAATCTCACACTCACACAGTGGGGTTCTTTTTCTCAAGGAAATACTTTATGCATACAGGGAGTGCAGATGCCCCATGCAGCTGCCAGCTTCTACAGCACATCTCTGCGTGATTCCCCTTTTGCAAAGTTACGCCCTCCAATCGGGAAGTGGGATTCCCTTTCTCCTAGGGAGATCAACCACTGTGCCAGGTCCCTGGCATAGCGTGGCGTATACACTCTGGAATTATCCCTATGTTCCCGCTAGTTAATGCACTAGGGTCACAAAAGTGTTCCTTCAATAACGGTATCGTCAAGTTACTCTATCCCTCGAACAACAACACTAACTGCAGTGTGAGCCATTTATAATACAGGGGGCAGGGAATATCTGAGGTCACTATCCAGGGACTAGAGCATACAGCCACTCCCATCCTTACACAGGGCACCACACTGGTGTGAGGAAAACTCCATGTACTTACTGTGGGCAGACCGATGCTGTTCAGGGACTACTGCTAAACAGAGAAGACTGTATGCAGTCATTATATGCATGGCTACATGTGTATTCGTGGGAATGATTCGCACATAAGGATTACAGAACATGATGTCTCGCACAGGTAACTAGAGACAGATATTAATATCTCTCTTAAGTTTAGTATGACACGTATATGTTATCTTAGTGGGAGCGTCATGCATGCGCGGAATGTATTAATATGTCTCGCGTGCCAATAAGTATACTGAACGAAGTTATGAAGTTATGTAGTAGGGAAAAGCAAGTTTTAAACGTTCCTTGGGTGGGAGGGGTGTTACTCTGGGAAACTGTCGACCTCACCACTGATTTATTGCGAGGGGATGGGTTTAGGTGTGTTAATGGGAAATAATGTATAAGAACCAGGATCACCTATGGCTATGTCTTTCGGGTCTTTGTGTTCATCTGAGATTGCTTAGAATGCTAATTAAGATCGTGATTATTTCATAATTCCAACTTTAAGTAAAAAAGTGCATATTGGTCTGTTAGGTGGTAGTAATCTCGTGTGTTAACCTTTTTCAAGAATAAATATATTTTATCCATATATCTCAGCCCTCGTTTCAGTTCAACCCAGTATATTTGTGGGGTGTATTATTAAAGCCTGTCACAAAGTACCGTCACAGGCTTATTAATAAAACTGGTGGCAGCGGCGGGGATGAACTGAATCTGTATTACCGTGACTGCGGGACTCGGTAAACAGTTGGACTCGAGTGAATTGCGAGTTCTGGACTAAAAAGATATTGAACACACAGTGTACAACATATAACACAAATTTATGGCACCGCCTCACTGTTACCCGACTTGTGAGAAGCATTGCCCTTCCAGAACCAAAGTGACGGCCATCCGTGTGACTGGAGCCGACCCGGGGCGGCACCGGACCGGAGGAATGCATAAAGTCGGTCGCGGGGACCGGCACCCGGCAAGGCTGAGAGAGACCCGAGAGAGAGGCGGCGATCGGTGAGCATGAAACCCGGCAGGCTGACAAAAGTTCCACAGCTGCAGCCGCTTGTAACCATCCAACCGCCGGAGGAGCAGGGGAGAATGGACCAGCTCCGGGACGGGCAGAGATTGTGGAGGGAAGCGGGTGGTCTCGGAGATACAGAAGTCTTCACCAGGAGAGGTTAACGGCGTTGAGGCGGCAAGTCATTTTCCCTGAACGAGCTAGCATGGGTGTGCATTTGGCGAAAGTTGGTTTCCCGGCGAAGGGAACCAGTTAATGGCGTTGGTGCCGCACCGATCGTTACCCCTTCCAGAACCCGGCGCTCGAGCAACTCCACTCTGGCCTCAGCAGCCCATTGACAAACACACAGTGACATTGACACACACACAGGACATGACCCACACGGGACAGTGACCAACACACACCAGTGGACAGTGACACCACACAACAGGGACATGGACACACACACACAGGAGGGACATGGACACACACACACAAACAAACACACACACCAACAGCACACACCACCACACACAACACCACACACAACACGCACCACCACCACACACACCACACACACCACCACAAACAACACACACAAACCATCAAGAAACCACTACTACACACACACACACACACAAACACACACATCACACCACAAACACACCACACACCACACACACCCACCCCACACACAAAACACACAGAAAGTGACACACACACACACAGACAGTGGAAACAAACACACCACACACACACACACACCCCACACACACACACACACACACACCACACACACACACACACACAACACACACACAACACACACAGAGGACAGTAAACACACACAGAGACAGTTGACACAACACACAGTGACAGTACACCACACAGAGACAGTGACAGTGAAGTGACAGTGACAGTGACAGTGAACACACACACACACCACAGTGGACACATGAGTGACACACCAACACACACACCACACCACCCACACACCACACACACACACACACACACACCACCACAACAACAACGACACACACACCACACACCACACACACACACACACACACACACAGAGACAGTGACACCCACACCCACACCCACACACAGAGACAATGACACACACACACACCACAAAAAAAAACTACATAAAAAACCAAACAAAAAAAAAAAAAAAACAAAAACAACACACCACAACACCACAAAACACACACAAACAAAACAAAGGGACACACAGAGACAGTGACAAACACACAAACCAGACGTGAACACAAACACAAACACCCAGAACAGGGACACAACACCAGACAGTTGACACACCCACAAACATACACAAAGAGCAGTGACCACACACACAACCCACACACAGCGACAGTTGACAACACACACACACCAGAGACAAACGAGAAACAAAAACAAAAACAAAAAAAAAACAATAACAAAATAAAAAAAACACAAAAACCTACAGCAAAAAACAAAACACACAAAACTCAAAAAAAACAAAACAAAAAAAACCAAAAAAAAAAACAAACAAACAGATGACAGTGAACACAACCACAAACAGGAAAGTGAAAACACACACACACAAAAAAAACAAACACACAAAAACACACACACCACACCACACAAAAAACACCAAACACACACACACACCACCAAACCCAACACACACACGGAATGACACACACACACACAACCGACACCACAACAGGACCAGGTGACACACACTCACCAAAGACTGAAGCAGACGGACACACACACACAACAAACAACAGATCATGACACCACCACACCATCAGCACCACACACCACTCAAAAACATCCCACACACCACACACAGCAAAGACAACACTACAAACCAGCACACAACACACACACAGCAAAACCACATCACACACAACACAAAAACACAACAAACACGACAACAGGACACAAACGAAAGGGACCACCACACACACACACAGACAGTGACACACAAACACACAGGAGACACACAACACACACAACACACAGAACGAGACACCAACACACACACACACAACACAAAAACACACACACACAACACCACACACAACGACTAAACACACACAGAGCAGACACAGTAGTTGCAACACAAGACAGTGACAGACATGACAGTGACAGTGACAGCACACACACCACACAACAGGAACACGGTGAACCACACAACACACACACACACACCGCACAACAGTCTACACACACTACTACACAAACGACAACAACCAACAACACACAACACAACAACTCACACAGAGACAACCCACAACCACACCACACACGACGAACACACACACCAACACACACACACACACACACCAAACACCTACAACACACACACACACCACACACTACACAACGTGACCCACACACAACACACCACACGACACACACACCACACACACCAGCAGAGAGACAATGACACTCAACACAACCAAGACACAACACACACACAAACAACACAACACACAAAAACAACCACAGACATCACACACACACACAGAACACCACAGCAACACAGTGAAACAACAACCACACACGAAGCACCAACAACACAAAAAACAGAATGACAACACACACACACACACACACACACAGACCACACAACACACCCACACACACCACACACTGACACACCACCCACACACACACACACACGGACAAACACACCACACACCACCACACAGAGACAGTGAACACCCACACACACACAAACAACACAGACACGCAAAACAACACACACCCCACAAAACACACAACACACACACACACACACACAACACACACGACAACCACACAACCACACACACACACAGTGACACACACACACACAGGGACCAAACACAACACACAGTGGGACCGAACACCCACACACACGACACAACAACACAACAACACACACACACAGCACACACACACAACAACACACACACACACACACCGACCAGCACCACAACACAACACACACCACACACAGAAGGAAACACACAACAGACGACAGTGAAACACACACACACACACACACGACCAGTGACCACACACAAAAGACGACACAACAGTGATCACAACACACTAAACAGTACGACACAAACACATGAACGATAAGCACACCGAGGGACACACGAACACCACACAGAGAGAAAGACAAACAACACAAAAAACATAAAAAAAACAATTTGTACAGGCAAAACCACCATTAGCCAAACACACACATAATTCACACACAAACACACAACACAGACCACACACCACACACACACCCCACACACACAACACACACAACACACACAACGAGTGACACACAACACAGCCACACACACACGTGACACAAACACACACAGAGAGACAAGGCCCAACACAACACAACGACACACACAACAAACACAACACAACACAAACACAACCAGACACACAACACAACCACACAAACAACCCACACACACACCACACACACACACGACACACACACACACACACAACACACACACACAGTGACACACACACAACGACACCACACAGGACATGACATCACACACACAACACACACACAGACAACACACACACACAACACACACCACACTACACACAGGACACACACACACAGAACAGGAACAGTGATACCACCACACACACACACGAGACAAATGACAACACACACATACACACACAACACACACAACACATACACACACACACAGTGACCACGACACACACGGCACACGTACACCACAGACACACACACGACACCACACAACACACACACCCACACACACACAACACACACACACCAACACACCACACACACCACACTACACACACACACACAACACAGACAGTGAACACAGAACAGACACACACCAACACGACACAGACAGCCACACACAACACACAGACATGAAACCACAGTGCCACACGAACCGACACACACACATACAAAAGCAGAAAGCAAACAAACAACAAAAAAACAAAAAAAAAAAAAACAAACACAACAAAAAAAAAAAAGGAACAAGACAACAGAACACACGACAGATACCACACCAACACCCACAAACACAGAGCAAGACACCAACACAACAAACACACACACACACACACACACCAAACACACACACAAAACACAAAAGAACACACAGACGGACCACACAAACAACACCACAACACACACACACACACCACACAGTGACAAACACACAACAGTGCCAAAACACCCACACACACACGCACGACACACCGCACACCCACGACCACCACACACACACACACACACACACACTACACAACCACAACACACACACACAACACACACACACACACAACAAACACACCACCACACACAACCACGGCCCACACACACAAACTACACACAGAGACCAGTGACACCACACACACACACACAACAGGACAGTGACACAACACAAACACACACACCACAGCGAACACACACAACACACACACACACAAACAACAACACACACACCCCCACACCAACAACAGTGACAACACGACAGGACAAAACACACACACAACACACACACACCACACACACACACAACAACCACCACACACACACACAAACACAACACACAAACACCACACAACGTGACACACACTGACATACAGAGACAGTGGACCGGGAAACACACGACACACACACACAGACACCAGTGACACACACACACACACCACGTGACCAAGCACAAGACACACACTACTCCGACACACACACAAACAAGAAACTACACAGACACAGTGACAACAAACACACACACACTAAACGAAACAACACCCACCAAACCAAACAAAACACACACCCAACACCACCACACACACAATAACACACACACCAGAAAACAACAAGAAGGAACAAAGACAGGACACAAACACCAACACACAACACAGGACACAACAACACACACACATGCCCGCCAGAAACAACATATCTCACACACACCCAACCACGTGACAGCAAACACAGTGATGAAACACACCCACACAGTGACAGTGACTGACCAAACAATACACAAGGACCACAACACACACCACAAACCACACACAACACACACTAACACAACACACCACAACACACACAACACACATACACACACACAGTGACACACCAGACACACACACACAGTGACACAACACAACCAACACAACAGACACACACACACACACCCCAACACGTGACCAAGCCACACACACACACAGTGAACAGTGCACACAGGAAACACACACCACACACAACACACAACAGGACAGTAACAGAAAAAAAACAAACATAAAAACAACAAAAAACAAAGGAAAAATGGTGGTGTGCAGTGCTGTGCGGGAGGGCGTGTCGGGGTTGTAGTAAGTTGTGTGGTGGTGTGGGGCTGTGGGTAATGTAAGTGTGTGTGGGTGTGTGTGGGTAGATGTGTGTGTTGGGGGTGAAAGTGTGGGTGTCAAGTACTGGTGTTCGAGACTGTATGTGGTGGTGTGTGGGTGTGTGTGTGTGTGTGTGTGTGTGTGTTGTGTGTGGTGTGTCTGTATGTCAACTGTCACTGTCACTGTCTCTGTGTGGTGTGGTGGTGTGTGGTGTGTGTGTGTGTGTGGTTGTGTGTGGGTGAACGTGTGTGGGGTTGGTCGGAAGTCGAAATGGTGGTGTGGGGATCGGATGTAATGTGTGTGTGTGTGTGTGGGGTGTGTGGGTGTGGTGTTGGTGTGTGTGTGGTGTGGGGTGTTCCCATGCACTGGTCTCTGTGTTGTGTGTGTGTGTGTGTGTGTTGTGTGTGTGTGTGTGTGTGGTGTGTGTGTGTGTCAATGTAACTGTGTGTGGTGTGTGTTTCAATGGTTCTGTGTGGTGATGTGTGTGGTGTGTGTGTGTTGGCACTGTCACGTGGGTGTGTGTATGGTACTGTCATTGGGTGTTTGTGTGTGTGTTGGTTGTGTGTCACTGTCTGTGTGTATGTGGTGTGGGTGTGGTGTGTGTCAATGTCAATGGTGTCTGCACTGTGGTGTGTGTGTCTGGCATGTCACTGTGTGGTGTGTTGGCACTGTCCGTGTGTGTCTGGCACTTTGTCACTGTGTGTTGCATGCTGTGTGGGGTGTGGTGTGGATGGGTGTGTGGTGTGTGTGTGTGTGGGTTGTGTGTTATACACTGTGTGGGTGTGTGTCAATGTCCAGTGTGTGTGTGTGTGTGTTGTGTGGTGTGTGTGTGGTGTGTCAATTCACGGGTGGTGTCTGGTAATCTTGTCACTGTGTGTGTGTGTGTGTGTGTGGGGATGTGTGTGTGTGTGTGTGTGTGTGTGTGTGTGTGTGTGGTGTGTCTTGTGTGTGTCACTGTCACTGTCACTGGTACACGTCTCTGTGTGTGTGTGGGTTGTGTGTGGGGCTGTGTGTGTGTGATGGTGTGTGTGTCACTGTCTCTGGTGTGCGGTGCACTGCTACTGGTGTTGTGTGTGTGGTGTGTGTGTGGTGTCTCTGTGTGTGTGGTGGTGTGTGTGTGTGTGTGGTGTTTTCACTGTGCACTGTGACAGTACCAGACACAACACACAGTGACATGCAACACACCAACAACAACACCACACACACAACACACACACAACACACACAGACATGACAGACACACACACACACCACACACCACACAACACAACACAGGACAGTCACACAGGACACGTAGACAGTGACACCACAAACATCAAAACACAACAACAAAAAAACAAAGCAAGGAAACAAAACAAAACAACAACACAACAAACAAAAACACACCCAACAAAAAGAAACAAAAACACAAAAACAACACAAACAAAACACAACAAAAAAAGAACAAGGACACAAAACACACAAACAAAAAACAAAAAAAACACAAAACAAACAACACAAATCTAGAACACAGACAGTACCACAAACAAACAAAAAAAAAAAACAACACTCAAAAAACACACAAAAACAACAAACCACAATCACACAAAACAAAAACCAATACAACACACACAAAACCAAACACACAAGTGACACAACACAAACAACGTGAAACACACACAGTGACAAACACACACAAACACACACACAAAACACACACACACACAGTGAAAACACACCAAACACACAAAAACAACACACACACACAACACCACAACCCAAAACAACACAAACAACACACACAGGGACACCCACACACACACTAAACCACACACACACACACACACACACACACACAACACACCACACACACCACACACACACACACACACACAGTGAACAGTGCAGACACACACACACACAAAGTGATCACGTGTGTGTGTGTGTGTCAATGTCAGTGTGTTGTGTGTGTGTGTGTATGGTGTGGTGTGTGGTGTGTGTGTGTGTGTGGGTCAATTGTCACTGTGGTGTTGGTAGTCATGGGTTACGTCATGTG
>WSYH01002705.1:27500-30000 GCA_036426205.1 Ascaphus truei | reverse complement strand
ACTGAACACACACCACAGTACACAACACAGTGACACACAACACACACACACACACACAACAACACACACACACACACCACCACACACACACAATGACACACAGAGACAGTGAACACGCACACACACCAGTGACCCCCCAAAACACACACACACACACACACACACACACACACACACACACACACACACACACACAAAAACACACACACATGCACACACACACACAACACACAGGACAGTGCACACACACACACACACACAGACAGTGCAACACCACACACACAGCGGACATACAACACAACGACACAGAGACACACACACATACACACAGAGAGACACACACACACACACACACACAACCACAAACCACACCACACACACACACAACAAAACACAAACACACACAGTGGACACACACACAGTGACACACACACACACACACACCACCACAACACACAACACAACACACACACTGACACACACACGACACACTAACACGAGACAGTGGAACCACACACACCGCACCACAACACAAGAGGACAGTGACACCAACACACACACACACACACACACACACACACACACACACACACACAACACACAACACACACACACACACCACGACAGTGACACAACAGCGAACAGTGACACACACCAGACAGTGATGACACACACACCACAACACACCACACACACACACACACACCACACACACACACACACACACACAAACACACACACACGAACAGTGAAACACAACGACAGTGAACACACCAGACATTGACAACAACAGACACACAACACACACACACAACACACGTGACACAACACACCAACACCCACAGTTGCAGTGCAGACACCCAGTGACAGTGCCAACACACACACCACAACAGTGACCGTGCGAGACACACACAGTGAGACATTGAAAACCCACACACACACGTGACATTTGAAAGACACCACACACACACAACGACACAGTCACACAAAAATAGTGAAACACAACACAACACACACACCACACACACACACACACCAAACACACACACACACACACACACACACACACACACACCACACCACCACACACACACAACACACACACCCACAACACCAACACACATCACAAAACTACACCACACAGTGACACACACAGGACCCACACACACGTGACACACACACAGTGACACACACAGTGCACCACACAACACCACACACACACACACACACACACGACACACACACACACCACACACAACACACAGTGACACAACAGTGAACACCACAGTGCACACAGACACAACACACACAGGTGACAACAGTGACACACAGTGACACACCAACAACACACCACACAACAGACACACACACAGTGACAGTGCCAGACCACACAACACACACACACACACACAACACCACACACACGGGCACACCACCACAACACACACGGCCACGTGCCGACCAACAGGACGTGCCAAGACACACACACACCACACAGTTGCGAGTGCGAGAACAAAGACAGTGAAACATAATTCGCAAAGGCAACACACACGAGCGGACACTTGACAAACACTTGCACCACAACCAGGAAAGGACACCACGGACTACACACTACACACAAAAGTGACCGAGCAACACACCACACAGCACAACACACACCCCACCACACACACACACACAAACAAACACATCCAACACAAAACAAGTACACACAACGTGCACACACACACAGTGACACAACACACAGGGAACCACACAGTGCACACACCAGGACACACAACACACAGTGAACACAACCACACACACACACACACAACACACACACACACACAAACCACACACACAAAACACACACAGTGACACCAGTTGACACACATGACACACAGTGACCACAACCACAGACACACAGTGACACACAGGACACACAGTGACACACACCCACACACCACACACAGACCACAGACCAAACACACAGTGACAGTGCCAGACAAACACCACAACACACACACACACAGTGTTGAATCACGGGTGTGTGTGTGTGTTGTGTGTGGGTGGTGTGTGTGGTGTGTGTGTGTGTGTGTGTGTACAATTCAGTAGTGTCGTGTGTTGGGTGTGTGTGTGTGTTGTGTGTGTGGTGTGTCAATGTCACTGTGTGGTGTCTGGTACTGTATCACTGTGTTGTGGGTGGTGTGTGAGTGGGGTGGGTGTCACTGTCACTGTCACTCGTCACGTCTCTGTGTGTTTTGTGGTGGTGTGTGTGTGTGTGTTGTGGGGTGGGGGTTGTGTGTTGTGTCAATGTCACGGGTGTGTTACTGGTACGGTGAATGTGTGGGGTGCGGGTGGGTGTGTGTTGTGTGTGTTGGTGTGTGTGGTGTGTTGAGGTGGGTGCAAGTCAACTGTCTCTGTGTGTGTGTGATGTGTGTGTGTTGTGCTGGTGTGTGTTGTGTGTGTGTCATGTCACTGTCGGGTGTGTTGTGTGGTGGTTGGTTTCAATGTCTGC
>WSYH01002705.1:0-22500 GCA_036426205.1 Ascaphus truei | reverse complement strand
GAGACTCAAATTTGAAAGACATGCTCTGGAGGTGCTGGAACGGAAGGTTAAAACATTCTGGAGTAAACTGCTGACATACATATCTAAGCTCATAAGAGCTGGACTTAAGAGCATTAGGGGCTTACTCAATATATGCCAAAGCCCCTTAATCATTGCTGAAGCTACTATCTGGCAATTGCCTATTCAAAATAACTAGATGTTTATTTTCTTTCTCAATATTTTTATTGAAGGGTTTTACATTATCCTTACATTTAGTATTCATCAGTCAGCACTAAACATTCTCTGTGTACCAGTCATTTTCTGTTACCGGCGTTTTCTCTTCTGTATCTCAGCATTAGGTTATTTAGACTAACAATTGATATTATAAGCAAGGCCACAGACAGATTTCCCGGGGCCCACGACCACAGTTTTGACCGCCCCCCATTTCACACCTCTTTGCGAGCTCCCTCCTTTATCCCCCCTCTTGCACATCCTTGCGAGCCACCTCCGCTCCCCATGTATTTCTCTTCTCCCCCTCCCCCTTCCTGTCTCTCAATCTTCCCCCTTTCTTCTTCACTCACTCTCTCGCCTCTCTCCCCCACCTCTCTCTTCTCACACTCTCCTCCCCCCTGCTATAACTTAATTACCCCCTCTCCCTCAATTCCCCCACCCCACACACATGATACCCTTACAATCCCCCCACACATCCAAAATACAATACACCCCCACACACCAAAAATACAATACCCCCACACACACTCAAAATACAATAGCCCCTCACACACCCAAAATACAGATATACAAATATAACACACACACACCCACCTTTTGAGTAGTCTGAGACCTCTGGTGCCCTGGCTCTCCCCAGCTGCTGCCGGCTCTCCCTCCCATGCCTGGCCTCCCTCTCAGCCAGCAAAAAAAGGGTAATACACGCACTCAATTAACTGGTATAGAGGTGGGGTACTTAGCTGCCGGTGCACTTGCTTCAGGGAGATCCAAGGTTAGTAGTCAGGAAGGAGGATGCAGGCACACCTTGAAAAAGGCAGCGCAGCTCTGCTGAAACGTTGGTTTCACTGGCACAATACATTTTGATGAAGATTAAGACCGTGTGCCTGCATCCTCCTTCCTGACTCCTTCTCAGCCAGGCTGGGTCTCTCTCTCACCGGTGCACGCCGGAAGCTGGAGCCACCCAGAAGTCGCGTTCAGCATCCAGCGCAAACCGGTGGGAGAGAGACCCAGCATGGCAGAAAGAGGCAAGCAGCAGCTGGGGAGAGCTGGGCCCAACTTCCAGCGTCGGCTGGGCTCCCCGCAGGCGCCAGGCCAGTGACATTTGTCCCGGCTCTCCCCCCGGTCGGTGACCCTGATTACAAGATAAGCTTTTGAGAGTTCTCCCTCTTCCTCAGTCCAAGCAGTACATATATTATAGGGAACACACATCCCTATAATATTCTTATACATTTTCATAATATTTGAATCTAGACACAGTAGATTTACTTTTATGACTTTGAATCCTGTCTCTTGCACTGTATAAATGCCGGCAAAAGAATGGTTTCAAGATGTTAAACAAATAACAAAATTAAGCAGAACCAAAGAAAAAAATAAGAAACCTAAATAAAACATATATTTACAAATTAACACAATATTTTAAACATGAGCGATCCAGGAGAGGACAAAGTTTCAAGATTGTCGTTTGTCAGGTTTAATGAGATCATGATGGCATGGATATTCTCCTTTCCTTGTTACTTGGCTTCCTATTCCATTTGTGAAGTATGTTTCTTTATGTGATTCCCCTAGCAATAAAGATATCCCATTTCTTTTTAAACCATTCCTCGGTCTTTGTTTTTTCAATTTTTGTCTCCATTTTATCGAGGTTCAATAATTTTGTTATTTATTCCTATTGTTACGCTTATTGTTAATAATAACTTTATTTATATAGCGTTTTTCTCCCAATTGGGACTCTAAGCACTTCACAGTTACAAAAAGGGAAAAAATAAGAAAATATTTAAGGTTATAAAACGAGACCAAACACAAGGAAAGATATAATACAGGATGGGACGGTACTGTAGTTATTACATGCCAGACAGGATGTGGTTCATGAATTAAATGTCAGGGTTTACAGGTAGGTCTTAAGCCGGTTTTTATGGATTTGCAGAGTGGGGGCCTCTCGAACTGTATGAAGCAGACTGTTCCAGAGGGGGAGCCATGTGGCTAAAAGCTCAGGCCCAAAGGAAGTCAAGGAGATTCTGGGAACTACAGTATTAGTCCTTCATCTGCAGACCGAAGTAAACGAATAGGAGTGTAGGGAACTAGAAGCTCTTTCAGGTAAATGGGAAACTGGTCCTATACAGTAGTGCTTTGAATGTCAACAAGCCAATCTTTAAATAAATTTACCATTTTACAGGCAGCTAGTGCAGACAACGGAGAACAGGTGTCATGTGGCAAGATTGCTTCTGTTTAGTTAACAACATGCAGGTGGCACAGCTCTTTTTACGGAAGACCCGGGTATAGTGCATTGTAGTAGATCAGACGTGAGGACACAGAGGAATAAACAAGCATAGTAACATCTTCTGAGGGATCAAGGGGTAATGAAGGGGTTAACTCCTCCCACAAGTCCTAAACACCCACTACGGGCCAAATACCACCTTCACCCACCCCCGCAATAAACCGGCACTGATATTTAACCCCTTCGTTGCCTTAGCGGTTAGCCGCTAAGGTAATGAAGCTGTGTGTAAATGTATTGTTATTGGATTGAAGCCGAGGGTCTCTGGGGCTGGTATTAATGCTTATCAGCTGCAGCTTCAATCCGATGCAGGAAAAATACATTTTTTTTTCTAAGTCCTACCGCAAATCCCATCTTGACACCCTTGGGTGGTGAGAGGAAATTGGCGAGTAGCTGTAATGCCGCTGACTGCAGAACAGGATACGGACCTGCATGGCAGAGGTCAAGCACAAACAGGTAATCACAGAGGCAAAGACAGAGCTTCATGGTGGCGGCCATCTTAGGTGTCGAACAGATCCCTTATAGTATCCCCCCCTTCAGGATCGAACTCCAGACAATCCATTACAGGCTTGGGGGAAACAACCAAGAGATAGTTCTTGCCTTGGCGGCGTGCAAGGCTGGGTTCCGGGCAGATTTTCATGGAGAGGTCAGAAGAAATTCGAGGCTGCGGTCAAGCCAAGGTACGCGGAACAGGAACTATGAACAGGCATTATAAACAGAACAGGTAAGAAAAAAATTAGTTGAACAGCAGGATCCAGAGAAATAAGCACCGATCAACTGGAGAATTGTCCTGTACTGTCTTCATGTTTTTATTAAACTTTTTTTTATTTTTTCAACATCTGGTGAGTTGATCGGTGCTTATTTCCCTGGATCCTGCTGTTCAACCAATTTTCTTCTTACCTTAATTTCCGATGATTGGAGTGACGCACTTCCGTAGCGCAGGTACTCTGGAATTTCGCAACGCATCACGGGAGAATGCCGATGGAAGATGGGCACCTCCACGTGTAGCGGGACACTGAGCACTGGCCAGTAAGCCCCAGTTACCTCTTCGGCTCCAGCACGTGGGATCTCTACGGCTACTACCAAAGGACTCAGGTATTTACTTATATACCTCTGGACACAAGGGGATGCAGAAGCTAGGACCGAGAACTACATAAAAGGTTGGGGAATTAGATGTATGGTTTAAGGCTTGCTTCACTCTCCCCATCAGTTCTCTCATAGGGCCTCATGCACTAAGCACCGAAAAGCCGTTTATCGCCATTTTCTCACCAATATTGCCTTTCAGATTCAGTAAGGGCCGAAAAGTGCCCTAAATCGGCATTTTTTTTGCCGAAAAAAACTTTTCGGCAGCTGGCTGCCGATAAGCCACTTTTCGCCACTTATCGGCACTTTCTGAAACCGGCTGAATTCTAGTAGCCCCGATCAGCTTTTCGCTACTGATCGGCACTCTAGAATTGAGATTTTTACGCCAATCCGTCCCGCCAACTAAAGTTGGCAAGTTACTGGGGGAGAAGCATTGGCAAGGTCGACACTTAGAAAAAATCAGGCCTTTTTCCTGCCTGGGATTGATGCTGGGGGTCTCTGGAGCTGATACCCATTAATACCAGCACCGGAGCCCCCCAGCATGCATCCGAGGCAGGAAAAATGCATTTAAAGCCCACTTCATTACCTTAGCGGCTAACCGCTAAGGAAATGATGGGGTTAACCAGCCATGCCAGGTTTATTGTGGGTAGCGGGGGTGGGTGAAGGGGGTATTTGGCCATTGGTGGCTGTTTAGGGCTTGTGGGGGGGTTGTGGGTGGACTTAACAGTTAGACCACACCCTTGAATGGGTGAAGGGTGGGTATCAGGCCAGGGTGGCTTAACCCCTTAATTACCTTTGCGGTTATTATCCGATAAGGTGATCAAGGGGTTAATTGATATCAGAATGTAATTGCAATGTATTGGCTATGTATTTTGTTGGCAACGGAGGACACGGAATTTGCTGGCGAGGGGGCTTCTTATTGATGAGGTCAGTAGAACTTTATTTATTTTATTATGCTAGTTAATGTGTTTAATAATGGGCAAATAATCTATTATCCCTATCTGGATAATAGTTATTTTGCACATTATTGTACTGTATGTGTTGGGGGGGGGGGGGGGGGATTGATGTATTTAATGTATAGGACATGTTTATTTGGTTTACATACAGGGTTGTTTCCGCAGGTATTCGGGGGACCTATGGAGACCACCTGCGGTCTCCTTGGGCTTCTCACGGGTAAACGGCTGCCGGGTCCACGGGGGACACCTGCGGGGAACAACCGATGGCCTCACATCTGTGGGGGCACTACGGACCCGTAGGGACCACCCGTGGGTTCCCAGACCCCCGTGGGAACCACCCAAGGCCCCTCAGACACCTGTGGGTCTGACCCGGGGCCCTCCAGACAGCCGCGGGCCTACCCATGGGGACCCCATTTTGGCCCACGGTGACCCGCGGAGACCACCTGGTGGACCACGGTGCCTGGCGGGGACCACCCATAGGCATCCAGACCCTGTTTGAAACATGGTGCTGGGCTACTGTGAGGTCTGTGAGGTGACCCGTCAGGCCCACCGGGGACTCCCGTGGGCCTGGGGTATTAACCCTGTATGTAAAATAATAAATCATGTATTTATGGGGGGGCACAGGGGGTGGGTTATGTATTTAATAAATAATGATGTTATGTCTGTGGGCTGTGATTATTTTTTTTATTGTGGTACTGGGGTGGGGGAAGGGGGTATAGCCCCAAGGGTATGTGGGTAGGCCTCACCTGCTGGGTATGGGTGAGTGAGGGTGGTTACGACTCACGGGGTGGGGGGGTAGTGTGTAAGGTTTATTGGGCTCTCCGAGTGGTGGATACGGTGTTAACCCCTTAATGACTGTTAGCGGTTAATACCGCTATGGTGATTAAGGGGTTGGGGACATTACAACTTGGGGGGGGGCTGCTTTTTTATTCTCTGTTTATGTTTTGCATCATCGAGGGGGCCATGGACGGTGTTTTGCACATTACAATACTGTATGTGTTAAGGGTGGTGTATTATGGTGTTGTTATTATTTTTTGGGGTCCTCGCTAATTGGTAGCTGACAGGCCTGCGGGGAACACCCGAGGATCACCGCCGGCTTTATTATCATCTTGCTGTCATCCCAAAAATGTGATATATGTAATGGGGATAGGGATGTTGCTGGGGCGCACCTGGGTGTATTTATTGCAATGTTTTTTATGGGGCAATTGTCCCCATAACATGCTATATTGCCTAACCCCTCATTGCTTAGCGGCTATCCGCTATGGTAATGAAGCACAATTAATGTTTTTAATAATATGTGCGGGAGTCCCAGGGGTCCGGCGACCCCCACACTATTGTCCACAGCCTCTCTACTGCTCACACATAAAGCAAACTCTGCTCCTCCATTCTTCATATCTCATATCATCAGCTCCCTACCAATCCTGCACTCAACAACACTATTGTCAGTTCTTACTTAACAGAGTTCCAGTGCCCCGTACCATGGTCCCACTCGGCTTGCACCCAGTGTAAAACAACGCCCATCTTTTAATAGCGGTTCTTCAACATCGGCGTTACTTTGGGATGCGTATACAGTAATGTCTGCCAGCCTGTCTCGACACCGTCCCCCGATGTCACATACCGGGCCTGTAACTCGGGAAGCAGGGGACCCTGAGCCACAAATCAATGCGGTTCAGCGTTCAGGGGACACCCTGCTCCCACAACTAAATTATTAAATACATTAATGCTGTCTCTCATTACCAATGCAGATAGACGCAAGGTAAGGAATGATGTGTATTTAGTATGTGTGTTTAACATCATAGTGTAGATGTGTCAGAGGTCCCGGACTGAACCGCTTTGGTTTTAGTCAGGGGACCCCCTGCTTCTCTCCAGATACAGGCCCCCTTTATGGGGTGCCGTAATCCCTCTGCTTTGTTTACATTCTCCGCGGCATGTCATCTCGATCGGGACTTTACTAATGTCAGAAGGGGAACCGGACTCGATAAAGGGCCTGTATCTCGGGAAGCAGGGGGTCCCCCGGACCTGAACCAATGCGGTTCAGCTCCGGAGACCCCTGCACATGTACACTATGAATAAAATTTGATTTGAATTTTTTTTTTATTTGCCGTATGTTGGCGCAGAGAGAGGTCGGGGTCTCTCCTCTGCTGCAGACACATCTCGGTAGGTGACGGCGTATCGCAAGGTTATCGGCAGACAGACTTGTCCCGCCACCTGCTACTCGGCGTGTTGCTTTCGCATTGATTCACCAGGATCGGCCCTTCCTGAATACTGCGGGGCAACACGCCAAAATCATGCCGATGTTGAACCCCCTGCTGAGAGTGCTTGCGTGCTACTGCATGAGGCCCTAGTGTCCATCTTTCCCCTCCATTGTTGTTCTTTCATCATCATCAATACCGCGACATTATCTGTTTTTATATTTTTTACTGCTCGCTACCGACGTAGATCCACATTATACTATTCAAGATACCATTTATGGTTACTATTTTGGGTCTCTTTGCCAAGCTTTGAGAGTTCCCATACTACTATTTTTGGAGCTGAGAATAATCATTTAAACATAATTAAAAACAAAGGGTTAAAGGGGGACGATAGACAGCACTCTGATGATGTTAAATTAATGCAATTGCAGGGTGCACGGAACCAAAGGGAACCTTATTCCCCGGTATAATATACTACAAATCTAACGTAAGTACCACACTCACGTCTAATAGCTAAATGTGAAAACATTTTGTAATGCAGAATAAACTTAATAATAAAACAAACCAGAAATAATCAAATGTGTTTGCAGAAACCGTAATCACCAAAGGTCAATATCACATCAAAAGTGAGGGGTGGGGGGGGAGGGGAAAAAAATATGAAACACAAGGAATATACACAAAAAATGGAGAACGGCAAGTATGCTAGGGGGGCAACGTTTCGAGGGACTACCTCTTCATCTGGCCCATTCCCCCTGGTCCAAAAGGTCCCAGAGGTACTTCCCTAAGCCTCCCTTCCCCTATAACTGGTCAAATCAGACACCCCTGAAAATAGATAGCAAACATACAGTGTAGGCTAAATACAGCTAAACAGCTAATAGCAGGGAAGCAAGAATCCACTACAGTCAATGCCAGTAGTTCAAGTACTACCAGAAACTGTGTGCAATGGTACAGTCAAGGCTGAACACAGCCTGCAAGAAAGCAGCTTGCAAAGAAGCACCAGGAGTCCACAACAGTCAATGTAAGATTAATGGCAATAGCAAATGAAGACAGTAATCAAACCCTGTATGAAGACAGTAATCAAACCCTGTTGTCTGCTCCTTGTGCGGAGTGCTGAGTCCCCCCCCACCCCTCACTTTGTGACATGCCCATTTGTGATACTGGTTTCTGCAAACACATTTGATTTATTTCTGGTTTGTTTTATTATTAAATGTTTATTCTGCATTACAACTGTTTTCATCATTTAGCTATTAGACAGTGAGTGCTGGTACTTACGTAGATTTGTTATAATTAAAAACAGAACAACCTGGAAACTCACAGGAACCGAACTCCATGGTCTGGTGCCTCCTTAAAGGCAGTGTGCCAGTAACCGCAAAGACAGCAGAATCCTAAGTGAGAGCGGAAGTGAGAAGCAGCACTATATACAAAGTAAGGGTTCTTTAGTTAAATGCTTTGGCCAAAGGATTATAAACCTGCTACCACGTCACGGTAAACCCTCTTCAGCAGGTCCTACACTACCCGCAGTGGTCTACACCTCTCTAATGGAGTGAGAAATGTCCCAATATCCAGGTAGCAAGAAGAGGACCAGCAGGGGCCCATGTGGAAGTCCAGGCAGGACAAAGCATGCAATAACCAGGAACAAAAGGGGAAAGGCATGGATCAAGGCGAGGAACATCCAGGGTGCAAGGCACTAGAAAAAGGTGCTGGCCGCATCAATGGCCCCATAGTGCCCCTCCCTTCAGGAGAGATCTCCGGACAATCCAAGGTGGGAGGGGGTCAGTGTTCCCTACCCCTACACGGTCCATTGCGAGGCTCGTGCACGCCGCTGACTGCAGAACAGGATACGGACCCACAGGACAGAGGTCAAGTACAAGCAGGTAATCCCAGAGGCAAAGACAGAGCTCAAGCATAGAGTACTGGACTACTTTGCATGAGCAAAGACAAGTTGCAACTACCTGCTATTTAAAGGCCAGAGGCAGCTGCTGGCAATGAAAGCCAGAAAGAGGCTTACTTCCTGTCGGGGGGGTAAGGGCAGGATTTGCCAGGAAGTAAGATGGCCACGCTTGCTTCAGTGTGATTGAAGTCACTTCCTGTTGGGAACTGAGGGCAGGATTTGCCAGGAAGCGAGATGGTCCCGATTGCTTCTGTGAGGATGATGTCACTTCATGGTGGCGGCCATCGTAGGTATCGATAAGATCCCCTAGTAGCTCGCTAGATGAGAGCCTCGATGTCCTCATCGAAGCTACTAGAATAGGGCGATTTAATAAAAAATGCGAGTTGGAGCTGTTTTTCCGCTCCCGCTCGATGTGTTTGGGCTGCAACGCTACCACTTGGGGAGATGCACTTGCCGTACGAGTTTGGCAGGGCATCGGAGCCTTCTGAATAGCAACCTTGCCAAATCGTACAGGAAGTGCGATGATTTAGTTATCAAAGCTACTAGAATAGGCCCCTTAAAGTCTGATGCTTCCACTACCTGCTAGCCTTTCAGTCAGAGGGACAGGGACAAAACAGTACAACAGAAGTCAGCTATTTACCAACCAGTTTCTTGCTAATACATTTTTTTAACACGGTACTCTGTAAAATTCCTGCTAGCTGTTCCTTGAATATGCGTCCATCATAATGGCTGCCATGTATCTTATATTGGCTGAACAGCAAGTTACGGTAGCTATTTATATGTCTTAAACCAGAAAAATACAAAAGAGAAAATGATTAATATTCTTAACATTTACATGCTGAATACAATAATTGTGCCTCGGAAGACAATCTGACGTCAGTTTTCTCAGGACACTTTCCTATCGCCTAATGGTAACTGCTATTAGTTCTGTAGAGACGTAGAGCTGTGAAATCAGAACCTACTGTTCATCTGGACAGATGGCAAATGATCATTTAAAACCTATTTTGGGTCTAATGAAAACGTTTAATCTTTTGGCAAAAATGACAAAGGAGAGCGGTCTAAAAAAAATGTCATAAGTTAATTTCAATTTGATATTCTATTCTAGAGTATTAAGAATTGAAAATACTTTTATTCACTGCAGGGCTCAAGTACAGATGGCAGATGATCATATAAAACGTATTTTGGGTCTAATAGAAAAAGTTTAATCTTTTGCCAAAAAAAATAAGTCTGCGGTCTAAAAATAATGTCATAAGCCAATTTCAAATTTATATTCTGTCTATAAAATAAAGTATTCAAAATACTTGTCTTCACTGAAGGCTTGACGTACAGATGCAGGATGATCATATTAAATCTATTTTGGGTTCAATAAAAACGTTTAGTAGTTTGGCAGTTTATTTCTATCGCTTCCCCCCCCCCCTCCTTTTATCTCCTCTCCACTCCTTTATCTCTCTCCCCCACACACACACTCCCCCCTCTCACTCACTTTTTTCTCTCTTCCCTCCCCATTTTTTCTCCCTCTCCATTCATATTCTCTCTCTTTCCCCATTCTCTCTCACTTCACCACCTCGCCCCCACCAGTCTCTCACCCCTTCCCCGCCACAAACTCTAACTCCCCGCTCCAATTCTCTTTCACTACCCCCTTCCCCAAGTCTCTCACTCCCCCTCTTGCAAAGTTCCTACTCGTGGAGAATGGGGGAACCATCTTGGTGGCAGACACCGGAAGTCGTGGCTGACTTCTAGGTCGGCTGTGCCCCCCTTTGCTACTGCCCCCACCATCACGCTCCTTCCTCCTCCGCCGCACACCCTCCTATGCCACTGCCATCACGCACCCTCTGCCAGTGCTCACCTCCACGCAGCCTGCCTGACCAGGGCCCCCTGCACTGCTGTGCCCTGGCCAGTTGCCCCACCCGCCCCCCTAGTTCCGCCTCTTATCCAGTGCAATTAAAAACTGGCAAGAGTCAGCACACAAGGAACCATACTGATGCAGTGTCAGTCCCTTAGGACTGTATTTGGCTAATGAGGGGAAAGTGAAGATTAGGTAAGCTGAATTTGTTGTTATTTTTTTAACCTAGAGAAAGACGTTCGGATAGAAAGAAACAGTTGCCAATAGTAATTGTTTAAAACATACAGAACACCTACAAGCTCATATTGAACCCCCAGTCTAAGCTGATTGGAGGGTGGCAACCTCCTACCTAATTGAAGCTCACTCCCTCCCACATTTAAATGGTTAAAAGCTCACTCCATGGCATCTCCCACTCTCAGGGGAACTTGCCTGCTTACAGTGTGATTATGACAAATCTATTACAGAGTGCTTTTCCTGGTAATGTACAGGTTAATAAAAGCTTCAATCAGACTTAGAACTTTTGCAACTAATATTGACAGATTTATTATAAATCATTCTTCCTGGCAATGCACAGGTTATTAAGAATCTATATTAGTGTAGGGACCCTTGAAACGTGGTCTGCCGTGCAGTTGGCTCAAGGGCTTACAACAATTTGGCCAAAATGTTAAACTAAAAGACCATTTTATTTATTAGTTATTTATACATGTATATTTAGGCACTGTACCGTGTGGAAGACCCATAATATCGGGGATCGGCTCCTTAACCCAGAACTTCTCTGCCTATATAGATACCATCCTGCAACCTGCAGTTAAAAAGCTGCCTTCACACATTAAAGATACAACACAGGTGATACAATCACTAGAGAAGATTCAATGGCAGTCTGATTATATACTTGCTACCTGTGACGTCACATCACTCTACACATGCATAGATCATGTGCAGGGGTGTGATGCCACAAGGTATTGTCTAGATAAGTATTTAGAACTGGAAGATACACAAAAAAGTTTTCTAACAGAGGGGATCAGTTTTATTCTACATCACAATGTTTTTTGGTTTGAGGGGGAATACTTCTTGCAGAAACGAGGGACCGCAATGGGCACCAGGTTTGCCCCCAGCTATGCGAATCTGTTTCTTGGTTGGTGGGAAGATCAAATAATTTGGCCCAACAAGACATGGGAGGCAAACCTGGTGCTCTACAAACGCTACATAGATGATATCATCATCATATGGAAAGGCGACCTTGAATCAATACAAACCTTTTTTACCACTATAAATATCAACAATCTGAATCTGATTTTTACTTATGATTCAAGCATATCCAAAGTGATATTTTTAGACTTAGAAATTTTTATTGAAGACGGAGCAATTAATACAAGAACACATTTTAAAACAGTCAACTGTAATAATTTTATCAAAGCCAATAGCTGCCATAAGCAAAATTGGCTGGAGAATGTCCCATACGGGGAATTTCGACGCTTAAAACGTAACTGTACAAAAATAAGAGATTTTGAGGAACAGATAATCCCTATGAAAAATAAATTCTTAGAGAAGGATTACAATAAAGAAACTATTGACAAAGCATTACAAAAAGTAGGGGAGGTTGATAGGAAAGATATGCTAGTTTACAATAAGAAAAAGATACAAAACAAATCAGATGTTTTTATTCCTTTTACCACAACATACAGCACAAACTCAAAAGAAATTGAAGTGATTTTAAAGAAACACTGGCCTATTTTAAAACAAGATGACCTTTTAAAAGAAATTATCGGAGATAAGCCTACTGTAATTTATTCAAGAGCACCAAATATCAAGCAGAAATTGGTGCCCAGCTTTCTACCTCCCAAAACCAAAAGCTGTTGGTTAGATCAACTAACAAAGGGCTTCAAGAAATGTTTAAACTGCAAGGCCTGTCGGAATAATACATTAACTAACAGTAGGGTAACTTCTTTTAATAGTATCGTGTCAAATCTAAATTATAATATTAAATCCCACATCACATGCGACAGTAAAGGGGTGATCTATGTGCTACAATGTGGTTGCAACCTACAGTATGTGGGCAGAACAATAAGGAAATTGAAAACAAGATTGGGAGAACATATCAGAAACATATGCAATGGTTTAGAGACGCATAGTGTCTCAAACCATTACAAAATCAAACACAACAAAAACCCATCTTGTCTAAAATTCTTTGGGATTGAAATTGTTAAACCTGACTGGAGAGGAGGAGATTACATTAGGAAAATTAATAGAAGAGAATCCTTCTGGATCTTCACACTCCAATCCCTGGCACCTAAGGGGTTAAATCTAGATATGGAAATCACCGCATTTCTCCCTTAATGTCAAATATCCTTCCAAACAAATAAAGACTCTGACTCAATACATATGTTTTATTAGTCATCTAGCATGTCAAAATAATAGTAGTTATTACAAAGTATTTATTGCAAACGTCGGGTTACAAATTGGTGTGAAGCAGATGGCATCTTCAAAAAACCATGGTTTTAAAATTATTAAATTAGTTTTCCACTCACATTCTTAAATAAATTATGTTCTTAATTTTCCCTCATCGAAGACTTTCATTTAAATTCAGGAATATAAACAAAATCCTTTAACAGGTTTTAATTATCCTTCTATCTCAAATACGCAATTGATCTCTACTCTTAGACTTCCTTTTAAACTTACAGGAGACATATGACTAATAAAGGTTTTCTAAATATGCCACCTGTTTTTAAATAAATGTGTAACATTTTAATTTATTGTGGATATTGATGTAATAGTGTACTTTTGGCTGAAAAAGGAATGATAATCAGTCAGAGCAATACCAGCAATGCAAAGGTTAAGATCAGAGACTCCACAAGGTATAAAAGGTTACTGCTACCCCGAAGCTGCTGACGTCACTGAGGAAGCATTGGCGAAACGCGTCTGACGTTTTTTGGTCTCTACAAGCCACCATAGTGAGGAGGTCTGATTTCCCTGGCCCAGCGTCTCGCCGTCTGCGCATGCGCATGCACAGCGGAGCAGAGAAGCCTGGAATTGTCTGCACGGGGAAGATAGGCAGCCGGAGGGGGAGGACATAGCCTGTGCACGGGCTCTGGACATCCGCACTGCGGCTACCTGCAACCCAAGCCACAGACAGCATACATCTGCCAAGTGGGAACCAGCCGATACAGGACATCACTGCCCAGAAAGGGATTAATTGTGGAACCTGTCGGCATCTCCTTCCTATGCTCGAATTGATCGGTCGCTTGTAAGTTTTAAATCTCAAGTTTTTATTCGTTAATAAATTGTATTGCACTATTTTTTCCCTTTATTTTTTACTAAGGAAGATTTTAGAAGGCATCTCCTCGGCCTCAACCCATCTACCTGCATATAGAAGAGAAGACATCTGTTGAAGACACCTTTTGAGAGTTTTAATGTGAGTGTGTCCCCAGTCAACAAATTTGAATTAACAATAGCCATCCCTTGTCTTTATTTCTCACCCCTCGCAACCACCCCCCCCCTTCCCTCCACCCTGATGAAAAAGTGTGCAAAACTTTGAGCTGTCTTTTTTCACTGTGGCCCTTCTCTCTCTCTTTTGCCTTGCATATAATACACGCTGTGGAGCCGCAAGCAGAGTGACGCGCCCGAGGACATTCAACCCCTTTTTTCCATTCAAATCCATACAGAGGTTGGTGAATAACCTCTGAAAGACTCAGGCAGCGAAATCACTCTGTGGAAAGGACTGGAACCACAAATTGAACAGTAGGCTAATCCTTTCTTTTTTGGCGCAAACTTTCCCCCTTTTTTCCCTCACTGTACCGTGTATAAGTTTTTCTGGATGTGCACTGAGCTTTGTCTGTGTTTTATGTTATGTCTCTGGTTTTAAAAATAGTAATTGTTTGCAAGGATTTGCAATTTGACAAGTACTATTCCGGGAAGATGGATATGATATGGGGAACGTCTGAGGTAAAGGGGGTGTTTGCGGAGTGAAAGTATGATGAGCAGTTTAGGCAGAAAATGGTGGTAGGAGGAATATGAGTTGGGACGTGAAAAAGATTGACATGGTTATCGTTGATGACACCTGCTAAGGCCTTCACACTTTCCAGTCGTGGCCGAAGCCTGTGGGCAACAGGAATGGCAGGAAGTAAGATAGGAGTTTGCTGGCTCCTCCATGACAGCCATCGTAATTTGTACATCTCATGAAAATGTAAGAATGAATGCTCTCATTGTGTGGAGGCGAACTTAGCATTGTATTATTTCAAAAAGGGGCTGATCCATCACCTCTCTTATTCAAAGAGTGATTCAGTGAATGATGGGATAGATAAAGAGGATTTTAAGCTATCATATACATCTTTTGATGAGGATTATGTTTCGCTAGTTTCTGGTGAATGTGGCTTTATATAATTTGCTGGGGTGGATATGTGCTTGCTGATGGGATTCTCCATTAAATGTTATTCAGTCTAGTTACAAAGGAGGGAGAGGTAGTACGTGGTATGATACAATTTATTGGACCAAAAGTTAGTTGATATGTTACAAGCTTTCAATCCTCTCTGTGTCCTTAATTGGATGAGAGATTTGAAATCTTGTAACATATCAACTACTTGTTAGTCCAATAAAACGTATCATACCACCTACTGCCTCTCCCTCCTTTGTTGCTACATGGAAGAAAGGACCAACATGGCTACCCACCCTTCTTCGCTTACTATGTTATTTAGTACATTTTTGGAATAGGTTGTTTACTACTAAGTGGCAGGAAATAATTCAATTTGTCACTACCTGGATAATTTTCTTTTTGCGGGTCTGTAACAGGGACTTAACCTTGTCTAAATTAGGCTTTTATAGAAAGCCTCTAGTTGTCTGAGTAATCCAGCAGGGAGCTGGTTAATTGCAGCCAAAGTCAATTAACCAGTCTCCACCTGGCTAATCAGACAGGTTGAAAAGCCTCCTGCTGGGAACTGACAGGGAGACCCCTTAGCACAGTCACAACTGTGCTGCCAAAAGAGATGATGTCTTGAGCACAAGGCTGTGCTGCTATCAAGACACCAGGAACCAGACCTCTATTCCTGGGCACAGAGGACCCAGGAACCTGCCAGAGGCTGACCCCTCAATGGACACCAAACAGACTCAGAGACTGCCACAAAGGGCCCCCTGTCTAGAGGTACCTCTTGGAACTTTGGGGGTTATAGGTTGGAAAGAGGCGTATCCTCTCAGCCCTGCAGATAGCAACTGGGGAAGTGAGTTAGCCCTTACAAAGGGATAGGCTGTTTTATTTATTTTGTGGTTTCTGCATTGTTTAAATTGATGGGCTGAATAAAGCCATGGTTTAATTTCTCCCAAAATCTGTCTCCTCTGTTGTACCTCTGCACATGTCTCTTACAGGGTCCAGCAGAAAATGAGTAATCTTTTCATTTGCTGGGTACTTTTCCAGCTGTAGCGAGACATTTTGGGGTTCCATTGGCAAAGGATAAGACAGATGGACCAACAACTGTGTTATCATTCCTAGGAATAGAAATGAATACAGTGGAAACAGTTTGAGAGTTGTTGTAGGGTCAAAAAAGGCTTATTTAAAACAGTTGCAATAATTTCAGGATCACTTAGCGTTCTCATGTAGAATAATGGTGAGTGTGTTTTGTAGGAGTCTATCGCTCGCTACAAAAGGGGCCAAGAGCCTGCAACATCACATCTATTTGAATAAGCCGCTTAAGGAGGACTTGGGAATACGGCAGGTTTTCATTGAGGGATACAATGGTACTGTAGATCTGGTTGGCAAAAGAAGGAAGTGACAAATCAGGAGATCGAGTTGTTTACTTATGAGACTGGTTCTCTGGGGCTCAGGGCCATTTTAGTTGGAGAGTGGTTTGCTGAGAAAAAGCCAAAGGAATGGATTGAAGTGGGTTTGACAAAGAACTTGGTGTTGCTGGAATTGTTTCCAAATGTGGTAGCAGTTGAGATTTGGGGTGTGAAGCTAAAATAAAACAAGAGGATTTTATTCTGGACTGATATTATGGGGGGTGGTGCAGGTGGTTAACGCTATGTCAGAACGCTCTATACCAGAGATCAGGTTACCACAGCATATCATTCTTTGTTGCTTAGAATACAATATATTCACTATGTACACTAATGGCGCTATATAAATAAAGACATACATACATACATACATACATACATACATACATACATACATACATACATACAATGGTTTAGGGCACTACATACATGACCAGTGAGTTACCCCTTTGGCTTATAGAACCGCATTTCAAGGAAGTTGTAAGTTTGGTAAAGGAGTCTGTGGCTCCGGTGACTTGGGCTGCATACAGAAAGGTTTGGGGTGAGCGTCTGATTATTACCTCGGCAACTGAGTGGTACGGGAAGATGTGTCCGTCTTAGCCTTACAAATCTAAACTTTACTTTATCCCTTGAAACTAAAAGATCCCCAAACTAGATTCCACCTACTTTATGAGGAAAAGATGCATGGGTAGTTGTGTTTGCATTGAACAATCAGTATTGCCCTGTCGCATTAGTTAGCTTTATTTTTGGATATCCGATTGTTGTGGTCTGAAATGGTGCCAAGGGTGTTTGCAAGGCGTTCCCTTCCCAGCTAAGGCATATGATGTCAAATTAACATATGTTTTGCCATGGAAAGGTAGCCGCCATGCCTTCAGTTTTGCGGTACGGGTTGCGCTAACCTTGGTTGATTATGTTTTACACGCTCACTTGACTTTAGGATCAGTGGCTGGCATTTACAGTATGGTTAAAAAAAATTGGTTTGTGTTATGGAGCTAGCAAGGTTACTATAAGTTCAGTGGCTGTTTATATTATATCCAAAAAAGGTGTGTGTCTTATTGGGGATTTGAGTGCAATGGCTGTTTTATATAAAAGGAATCAAGAAGGCAAGCAGTCATTTTCGACTCAGTGGCTGTTGTTCATGTTCAGCCCTAGTGGGATGTTACAGGGGGTATAGAGCAACACTACTTCTTAATTTTCAGTTCCAAAGCACCATTATTTTTTCATCGATGGGTCTGCAGCACCACAACTACAGCTACACACTTATTTTTCCACTTTTTATTGAAATAAACATTAATTCCGTTTAGGACACCTCTCTCCCTTTTTGCTTCCTAAGCAAACTATGTATATGTTTGTATAATTTATATTGTGCTAACAGTGTATGCATCGATTACAATGTGAGTTGCATACTGGGTCATATTTCGAAGCGGTGCAATGCCATAAGACACCTTCTGCTGCCAAAAAAACACCTTATAGCTCATTCACTTAAATGGGTTGCAAGATGTTTTTCGGCGTCGAAAGATGTCTGATGGCATAGAATTGCTTAGTAAATACAGTAATTGTATTTATTTGTAAATATGGGCCATCATCTTCTGTTTCATTGTTTACCTATTCGAGGGACCATGCAATACTGACTGCACATCCAAGAGGGCACTGTTGTGCCATAGCTTAGTGTCTGGTTATGGATGCACTTTAATAACAATAATTATTACAGTTCTTTAAAATGTATGTATTTGCACCCATTCCTTGCTTTTGTTTGCAAGCAAATAAAGTAATTGTATTAGGGCAGCGGTGCGTAAACTGGGGGGTGCGAGATGTTTTTGGGGTGGCGTGGGCAGTTGCAGAGGTCCCGCGCTTTCCCCCAAGGCATTTAAATTAAATGCCGGGGGACCGCACGAGGCCTCTGCAACCTCTACTTAACGGGATTTAGCTGGCTTCAGAACGCATGACCATGGCAACGCGGGGTCATGTGACATCACGGGTGCCTTCGTAACGTGACATCAAATGACGCCGCGGGTCACGTGACGGCACAATGACACCACACGAGGTAAGGAGGGGGGGGCGCACAACGGAGGAGAGCAGGCAGGGGGGGGTCGCAGCAAAAAAAGTTTTGGCGCCCCTGTATATTATCATACTGTATGTTAATACCATGTATATTATTAAAGCTGCCTGCTTTACTCCTTTGCATGGCAATTCTGACTGCAGACGTTAAAGCAATAGTAGCTCGCACTCGCACAGTAAGCAGCAGTATGTGGCAGCTAAACAGCCCGTGTGCAGAACAGTGGAGAACAACTGGAGCAAAATAAGTGGGCCACGGTTACAGCACCAGCATAAGTCCATGAGCGACATGTGACCCTTTACCATTAAGATTGATCAAATCTTAGCCTCTTCCGTGCCTTATTGATGTTCAGCAAGTACTACTAATGCCAGGATTCCACTTTCATGGCATTCGGTGAACATCATGTGATTTGGGACTCAGTAGGAGAGCTTCAAAAGGAAGAAGACATCTTTCTTCATTGTGGCATATGACTCATCTCTTGAACCAGTTGGCATGCAGAGGATAAGGAGATTCTTTCCAAGATTAGGGGAGTCTGATGGGGCACTGAGAAAAGAAGGGGAAATGGATACAAAATAGCGTAATATGTTCTCACTGTGATGAGAGAGATAGGGGACCAGTGTGGTATACTACTCACATTTCCCTAAACATAAACAGTATATCCAAATCTGTGGCAATCTCAGTGTGAATGGCCTGGTCAGTAGGTAGGTCTCATGGGAATCTAAATAAGACGCAATAGCGCAGACAGTATAAAATCTATTTTTATATCAAGTGTAAAATCGGCAGAATACGTACTTACAATATGAGCATTCTTTAAAACCAGGAAGCAAATACAATTTTTGAAGCGCGTTCTCCCAAGTTGTAGACAGGCTACAATCTTACCGCCTCCGTGTGTGTTACAGTGTCCCACGTAATAATTCCGATGACACTTCTGGTTGTCTAGGAGGGTGGAGAGGGGAGGAAGGCATATCACTCACGATCCCCAGACTCAACGCATTTCACTATTGACAGTCTCCTCAGGAGTCAGAGGATAAGGAGAACAAGGACTTGAAAATTCCAATACAACAGAAACAGTATTAGAAATCCATAACATACATGTTTACATAGAATGATAGGGTAATAAATTTACTCGGTCAAAAGCCACAACAGCTTCCCCAGCACTGGTGTTGAACTAGTAGATGTTAAGTTATAGAATATTATTCCTGCACTCCGAAGCGGCAGACTATAGTAATTGCTTGTTATATTATTTATTTATTTATAAAATATTTTACCAGGAAGTAATACATTGAGAGTTACCTCTCGTTTTCAAGTATGTCCTGGTAGACCAGAACAATTTACACGGGATCGCATGCAATAGACAGAACGAAGACGTCCCCTAGGGACCAAAACGTTGGGCATATGTGTGCATTTTGGACCCAAAAAAACACTTTTATGTGATAATCCCTTGTGCTGTGCCGTTATATTGGATCTCTAGGGATCCTCACAGACTATAACTATTTACCCTTTACCGTGCACCACACTTGCCTCTACTGAGGCCTATTTTTCAGTGTGTTGCCATTCTGTGTGTGTGTATACTGTATGTATACGGTATGTATATGCCTCAGCCCACAGAAAAAATGTGGCACTGAATGCAGACGAAAGCTCATTATTTTAACTGTAGAAGCAGTTCAGCTGAGGAATGTACAGTAGCCATGTCTGGACATGATGTTGAGGCTAAGAAAGATCTGACCTTTACTCATCACCCTAATGAACAGTAAGGTACATTGAATATAACTGTTGCAAATGCAGCTGAAGCAAAAAATATTCACACACTGGGCCCCAAGGAGATAAGCACACTGTACTGCAGGCCTGCACAACACGTGGCCCGCTGGCCACATGCGGCCCGCCTGCACTGATTGTGCGGCTTGCAGCGGCTTTCCCCGTCCTCCTCCCTCCCGAGCCTACTCTCCCCCCCCCCACCGCGAGCCCGCTTTCACCCCGCCCGCGAGCCCGATGATTATGAGAGGTGCTGGGGGAGATATGATGATGATGATGATTTTACCCGTGCGGCCCAAATCTGTTTTCCTTGGAGCAGTTCTGCCCTTCTCGCTTTATAAGTTGTGCAGGCCTGCTGTACGGTATTTATTTTGTGTTGTTTCCCGACACAGTTTCAATATTAACTATCCTAAGCAGACTGGTTATATGATCTGTGGGTGCAAATAACAAGAGTTGCGCTCTCAACCTGTACTAATTAAAGCAAATGAGGGCAAAAGAATGATACTATTATAGTCAGGTCCCCCCTTGCCCCGTTTGTTCCCCCTTACTTGCCTGCTTGGGGCGCGCGCAGGGAGACGTCGGGTGCCGCCAGAGTAGCAGGCAGACCCGGCACAGTGTAGGGCGGCTGCAATATAGAGCATGGTGCGCTCCAGTGGCTCCGCAGTGTACCCGGCTAGCGGGGGCTGCCATAGTGGGGTTGGCGCATGTGCGGATCAAACTTTGCACATGCACAGGATGGCCGAGGGAGCGGTGGCCACTACAGGTACTTTGCACATGCGTAGCGCGAGCGGCGGCCATCTCACAGCTTAGGCTCTGCATGGGACTACAGCCCCCAGCAGCCACTGGGATGGGATCAGATGGATGTGAACAGCCAATAGGGCTGTAGGAAGTACGGCTACTGAGGATTGATACATTTGGCGCGCTGGAGAGCCACGCCAGTCAGAAGGAGAGCTGAGAAGGAACAGGTAGTGTCCAGGGAGCTGTGCGTCCCTGGACTAGGCCTAGTTTTCCCCCTTAGGCCCAAGGTAGGCCCTGAGTCCCCATAAGCTTGTGGTGCTGCAGGGACTGGCCCTTAGACAGGGACATTGCCCATTTAGTATTATAGAGGCAGGGACTCAGCTGAGACGCCGCACAGTACTTGCGGCCTGTGGTCTGGGACCAGATCCGCAAGATACAGAGTCTGCTGCAAGATACAGAGACTCTCTTCATGGTGGGATACTCCAACGGGAGTCCACCCCACGTAGAGGCGAACGCCATCGCTGACAGCGTGGGACCAGACGGGTCCCTTTCATCAGTTGGTGGTACCGGGTGCCAGACCAACCCGGCAGGTATCACATCCCAACAAGTCCACCAACTATAACAGACACTTCCTGTGGGTAGCGCTACTGCACACTTTGGCCTGGGTTGGCCCCTGTGGACACCAGGGTGGTTAGGAGTCCAGGGCACCTCTGTACTTTGAGGGAACTGCACCAACGTGTATAGGGTGATGATTGGACAGTGGGTCACTGTGTGGGTACGGCCCGTGAGGTCAGCATAATATATGTTATTGTGTTAGTTACGTTCAGTAAACCGGTTGCTATATATGTGTGTTCATTATATATGTGTGTTCATTATATCGGGTCCTGTTAGGGGATATCCAGCAGTGCTAGGATCCTTCACAGGTGGAGGCGCTGTCATCGGCTGAATCAGGTACACTCAAGGCTCCCCGCAGCGGAGGATCGGGTCTCCTGTGAGCCTATCAAGTAATGCGCACCACACGTAGTCACCCTAGACATGGGGGAAAGGTGGCTACACTATCTTCAATGTGAATAAAAATCGTGCATAATACTGTGATTGATATTTTAAACCACTACTCCCACACAGTGGTGGTTAGTGGAAGTGACACACCAAAGAAAACAAGTTATATAAAAAACTAGCTGATATACCCGGCGTTGCCCGGGCGTGGAAGGGCAGGGGGGGGGGCATCACAGGCACCCACTGACACGGGGGCATCACAGCCACAGGCTGCACCCACTGACACAGGGAAGTTCACAGCCGCAGGCTGCACCTTGTCCCACAGACAGAGCTGCACCCACTACCAGGCTAAGGACAGACCCACTCACGTCCTGTACAAAGGCCGTGGCACTTACACACCCCCTGCACACAGGCCGCGGGTGGCACTGACCTGCCAGCAGCCGCTGTCCGTGGGGTTGAAGTCGCTGCCCCCGGGCCGCAGGGAGAGCTGCAGGTGTGGGAACCCGTGCAGCCAGTACAGGAGGCGGGTCACAGTGCGGAGAGTGCGGGGAGCGGACACAGCGGCATCCCGGGGAGGAGGAGAGCGCGGGGGCGCGCGGCGCATGCACACAATTGAGAGCCATGCGGGGTGTCCCGGGTGCTCGCTCCTCTCCCCCGCTGACTGTAGCGGCACCGGGGGGGGGGGGTTGAAAGCGCGGAAAACAGGGAGACACGGGGAGAGGAGGTGCGCGCATGGCATCCCGGGGAGGAG